>PJEM01004616.1:39593-149234 GCA_004023845.1 Helogale parvula | reverse complement strand
TGAGGGGGTAATCACTACAAGGAAGAGTTCATTATCATCTGGATGTTTGTATATTCACACTGTCCTGTGAATACTGAGCTGGGTCCAAAGCCTACCAAGCACGGCTGATATTCACAGGAACCCGCCTGGGGGCTAAGGAAGGCCTGGCCATTCACTGAAGCAGATCAGGCAAGCTTTCTCTCCAACTCAAAACCTGGACTAGACTTCTTGGCTGCCTTCCCCACCCTCGATCAGAAGCAGAATCTCTCTGTAACTACTTCTTCTTTTTCTTAAATATTCGGATTTCTTTAAAAAAATTTTTTTTAATGTTTTATTTTGTTGTATTTTTGAGAGAGAGACAGACAGAGTGCAAACAAGGGAGGGGCACAGAGGGATGGAGACACAGAATCTGAACCAGGTTCCAGGCTCCGAGCTGTCAGCACAGAGCCCGACGTGGGGTTCGAACTCACAAACCGTGAGATCATGACCTGAGCCAAAGTTGGACGCTTCACCGACTGAGCTGCTCAGGTGCCCCTCTCTGTAACTTCTAAAGATAAAAGGGTTACTGACATGACCATCACCCAGCACAGTGCTAATACCACTTGTTTAAAAACCATCACGAGCAAATTTCTTTCAGAGTCTGGGTTAAACAGAAAATGATCTCATCTAATATACTTGCTTTTATTACATATTGAGAATGATGTAATTCATTGACAGTTACCCTTGTCTTGGCTGCGTGGAGCTCAAATTTTCCTCTTCCTTCTTTTAATACTTGTTTTGCCTTTCAGTTCTACTAATAGATTCAGGTACTGCTGGATGCTATGATTTAAAAACAAGCTGCTACAAATCTTTTTTGAACGTAGTTGAGGTTTAACTAGTGTTTATCTTCTACCATCAAATACAAAATTGTTGCGTGAACAAAACAATCATTTCACTGCATCCCTGAGGCCGGTGAGGGATGCGCATAAGCAGGAATGACTAATTCTGAGTTTGCAGCCCCTCCATGGGTGTCTAGTTAGATCACGGGGATGATTTATAAATTTCCCAAAGAGGAAAAAAAAATAAGTTGCATTTCCAATTCAAATAATTAAAGGGACTAAAAGCCAAAAACTTAAGAGAAAATCGTACAGCCAATCCGTTTGCTGTTTTCCATTCTGGGTTCGTCGGGAGAGGAAGCTAATGACAAGGGAAGTGATAGATTTGCCATGCGTGAGATACATCTAGGAAAAATAACTTCAGTAGGTCAGGAACTGATATAAAAGACTGTATTCAGTTTGTCTAAGATGAATTGGTTCATACCTACAACAGGGAAACAAGATCCCAGGAGAAGAGCTGTTTCTTTATCATCTGCAAATTCTGACGGCTCCTGTGCTCTTTAACTAAACCAAGAGTAACCCTGTTGTCCTATATGTCCCCACATAGGACAAAACGTTTTACCTTTTTCTGACACAAGACTGAGGTCCCAACTTTGCCCCCAAGACTTCCATGTTCCAACCTCCACGCCTGTGGACACACCCCTGGCCACGCCACACCCCCCCGCCACGCACGGTACTCACATTAAGCTTGGGCGGTGCCACTGCGTGGTCCGGTTGTTGTGGTTGACGTAATAGGTACGACCTAAGTTGTCCACCTTCTCTTCCCAGCCCGGCGGCAGGGGAGGCGGGGGGAGCTCCTCCTGGTGCTGAGAGGCCGAGTCATTGGAGTCCACGACCTCCCAGCCGTGCTGCGGGACAAAAGCAAAGTTAGACCGTTGAGGTGGGGCCTTCAGACGTAGGAAAAACCAATCGCGGTGGGCTCTGGGTCCTTCTTCCCTGCTCCTTCGCGCCCTGGCTTTTTCAGTGGCTTTGTGTGCCACGTGTGAAGAAGTTCCCAAAAAGGGCAAAAAATTTTTTAAAAACTTCAATTCTGGTAAAGCCTCAAAAAAACATTCTGAGCAATGACCAGTTAACTGCTGCCTTCTATCGGGACCGCGCTGTACAGACCAGCCCGGCTTTGGACGCGTCCAGCGTGTTGTGTTAAGTCACACTGGCCTCTTTTCATGTTCGTGTTTGTGATTTCGACCTGAAGGCCGCCAGGGCCACACAAAGCCATGCCAGCGACGCAGGTCATGTTACAGCTGTTGTCTTTCGACACCCCCGCAAGGTAAAAGGGCGCTGCACGCGTGCTCTAACGGAGACCACGGCACGAGGGGCCAGCAGGCCGGGCCCTATCGCTCCCCAGGGGGGACGGCACTGAGGTGCGCTCTGCAAAGCAGGCGAGGCTCCCATTCCGCATCGAGTAGGATCACAAGAGAAGTTTCCGGAAGCTGCTTTCCACTTGGGCGCTCCCCACTTGCGGCCATAAACAGGCTTCATGGTACCAGGGTTAAGGCTTACGTTTTTGCAACACATATTTTAGGCATTAAGTATTCTTTCCTAACATCCCCTAGTAAAGTCGCTGGAAAATTGAGTAATTCACTGGTTAGTGCAGTTGGAGAGCTAGAAGAGTGTAAAAAATTCCTTGGATCCGAGATAAAAATCTGTCGATGTGCTTATAAAATCTTAACATTCATATACCCCCCCCCCACCCACTTCACCTCCGCCCCGCGCACAGGGATGAAAACACCCAAGTGAAACACTGCCCGGAAATACAACCACTTGGCCCGCGGAGGGTTCCGATAACTTGCCCATAACACATAACTCGCGTACCACGGTATATGCAACAGCTGCAAACAGATGTGGAAATCAGCCACAGAGGGGCCCGGGTTAATGGACATTTGCAGAACAATGTGAGAATCTCACAAAAGAGCAGTGTCAGGAGCGTGCGCTAAGAAGGTACATCGAGCCTCACGAAGTAGGTATGTGATCAAGGAGTTTAAAGGCAGCTACATCAGGAGGGGGGGAAAAAAAGAAAATTCCTTTGGTCGGTTACTTCCAAAACAGCATTTCTAGAGGAGAGCTTTCCTAACGCATCACCTCGGGGCCTGATGCATAAGAAAACTTGGAAAAGATTTTCTAAATCAGTTCATCCGCTATGAAGCAATTCCAAGCGCGATGAGGAGGTTAACAACAAGAGAACGAGATGTGTGAGCAGAATTTCACATTGGGGTGGGGCTATGAACGAAATATGGCTACGGCATTTTATAAAGGGAAGCCTCTTCAATTATGGGTGCTGCAACATAAAATGAGAAGTTTATCTTTATTTTTTTAACCAAACCCAAACACATCAGTAGATGATCACAGATGCATGAACACAGGAAAGTGTTTTCAGAGTTAAGCTTTATCCACTTCTGAGTCCTTAAATTACAAAGCCTTAAAATATTAATACGATCCTGGGCAAGGGAAAAGACCGCGGCCCGCAGTTCTGCCACTTACCTCCATGTCATCTCTCTGCTCACTGTTTTCTTCATCTTGACCTCCATTTTTTGGCATATAGGCCATTTTCAACCGCAAAAATCCCTTAACTCGAGATTTATGACTGCGTAATGGAAGAGAAATGGTTATAAAGGATACGACTTGGTTACATCTTTCATATCTACGAAGACTTTTACAAAAGATGCAAAGGCAAAAAGAGGCTGAAATCTTCCTCAGGGAAAACCAATGACCAAAGCGTGAAGGACATGGGCACCCCAGAGCCTCACCTTCTTGGTCTAAGGAGAAAATCCTTGAATGTATAGGGTCGCTCCATGGTCGGATCTTCGGTCTATAGGAAGAAAAAGTAAGTTTCAAAACTCCTGATAGTCTCAAATGTTAGATACACCAAACTGGATTATGGGGTCTTCACCTGGTACTAGAGGAGGCATTATTTTAGAGGTCACGAAACTTTATCTACCCAAGATCCACTAGATGTCACTATCAACACCCATTTTTAGGAGGCAACCCCAGCGTTAGACAAATGACAAAATTATAGTCGTCACTGCCAAGTGTAATTTCTAACGATAGGGTGCAGGCCTCAATCTCAGTGCTGATTCATCTCAGAGAACCAGTGGTCACTGGTGCCTTCTTGTTCCCTGTGATCCAAGAAACCTGAAAGTGGGGTTAACAGGAACACATGTCTGCGAAGGCCATTTTACTTTATTTTTAACATGAAAATCTCATGTCATCAGCCTATGATAACTGAAAGATTATCTCCTCCCCGGAGACCATTTCAGGGAGCACCATCAATCAGCCTCTTGCTGGTGCTCACGCCACGAAACCAGGAGTGTAACTGTGCTATTTTTTAAAAAGAAATCAGTACTAGTTTTATGGTGCAAAGTGAGTTGGTCAGTGCAAGTAGGAAGTTGGAAAGATGGTACTATTTCATTAATTTTGAAATATGGTATGTAGTAAAAACCTCAAATATCCAGGCTCTTTAGTCCAAAACAATGTAAAATGTTTACTTTTGGGGCAAGAGAGACAAACCACAGCACTATGCTTACCTGACGCACTGCACTGGAGGGTCGGGTATGTGCATGTACGCAGTGGTATCTGAAACATCACAGATTTTAGGTCTTCCCCTGCTTTAAACTCCAACGGTTTCCTACTCTGCTTATAATAAACCGGAAATGCTTTCCTATGGCCGTAGAGGACTAAACGTGACCTGGCTCTCAGCCACCTACCACCTCACTGCAAGCCAGTCTCTCTGTCCGGCCCCATCTGGCCTGGTGCACATCCCATCCAGTCCTGGCCAGCAGGTCCTTCTGCTAAACGGCTCCGGCTCCAAACGGCCATCGCCGGCTCCACCTTGAACCCAGGTGTGAGATCCCAGGGCCACAGTTCTCAGACATTGCATCGTCCTACCTACCACCATGAGCCTGCCCTTACTGCCCTCTATCACAGTGTCCTGGCTTCTCTTGCCCCTTCGCACTATCTGAAATTATCTTGTTCACTTATTTATTTACTAATTTGTCATCCATCACTTCTAGAATTAAGATCATGAGACGACAAACTTGGATTTGCTCACCATTAAATTCTTGGTGCCAAGAGCACTGACTGGCACAGAGCAGACACTTGTACAAGCGGCTGTACAATCCGTCTCACCTACTGTAGATGTGTGGACACAGCATGGCACCTTCCCTCAGAGTTACGAGGATGTATCTCAGGGGCCATGGTATCAACCAAGAACTTGAACCCAAGGCAGAACTAATTCACTGACATGCGGAGATCACATTTCATGAGGCGTGGGATGGAGGGCAGAGATGGATTCTTACTTGGGATCAATGTCATTTGGGGATATGTGATCCAATCCGAGATGAATAGGCACATTTGGACAGGTGGGGAATCGGGAGGAAGGGCAGTTCAAACCGAGGAATTCGGCACGGGCAAAACCATGGGACCCTTAGCAGGCACGAGGAGTCGAAGCAGAAAGCGCAAGAGACAGTGAACAGAGGAAACCACAGAGCCTAGAAGACTCCTTTGATAATGAACCCACCCACACATTACATGGTTTAAAAGACAAACAGCACACAGATCGAGGTGGACCTCCTAGGTCTGAGTCTCGGCTTCCTTACTGACACAGCTGTGTGGCCAGGGGCAAGTTCCTTACCCCTCTGCGCCTCAGTGTCCTCATCTAAAAAGTGGGGCCATCACAGGATCTTACAGGGTTCTTGTGGAGATTAAACCAATCAGCTGAGTTGGTAAACATGACTGGTGCACTTATCGAATGTTGGCCATTACCGTCATCAGCTGATTCTACATTTTCCTGTCACCTGTATGAAGGACTGCTGCCGGCTCAATGTCCTCTGATAAAAGGCAGGGCATTAAAAAATGAAACTTCACCTCCGTGGAAGTGCTCGCATGTGAACAACATGGTGGCCTTGTAGACAGGGGCAGGATTCTTCTCGGCATTGCCCAGGGTCCTATCTGCTCTTATTTGCTGGGACAAAGCCCTCTGGAGACTGCCAAGGCAGCACTGGGACCCGGGCATCCTAAACAGGCTGATGCTAACAGCATGACTAGCCAAAGCAACACTGCTGTCCCCTGTTCTGGGGGTGCTGAACACCCCAAAGAAGATCTTTTGGAGAAACAGCACTTCCATGTCACAAAGACAAACTGCAGTCACCATGACATACAGTGAGACAAACGGCTTTGTGACAAATGGAAGCAAACAGCTTTACCAGGACCCTAGACTCAAAACCTGCATGCAACCGCCAAGCCTTAGACTGAGCTCCCTTCAACCGCCCACCCAGGCCCCTGACCATATCACACATCAGCGTGGGAGACCTGGAGTCTGGTCCAGCCTTGCCGCCAGCCTACTGAGTCACCCAGCAAGTCACCTCCCTGTCTGGGCTCGGATGTCCTCATCTGCAAAATGCAGGGAGTGGAAAATAGTCTCTGAAGCCACTCTGAGTTCTGGGATAGTGAACTCTACACACGTGAGCCGGAGCCACTATCCTGCTACCAGCCATACGTATAAAAGGGGCACTTATCATCTGAGTTACCTTCAAGTGCAGCGAAGGCACCAAAGACAATACCACTTCCCTGAAAAATGCTTCGCTCTAGAGAAATGGAAATTCAAAAGATACTTGATTGCCTTGAGCAGCACTTGACTAAAATAGGAGAAACCATGTTTTTTGAATAGCTCCCTGTAGCCCAGTGTGTTTCCCGTGGATGCGGAGATCATGTGGCTGAACGGGGTGGGCGGGCTCGGGGCTCAAAGGGCAGGGGAGACAGCTGGAGGAAGAGTCGGGAAAAATTTCAGAGGCGTAACAGGCAAACAGCTGCCAGAAATCGTCCCTGTGTTGTTACCACAAGTCTCGGAGCCGTCTGGCCTCTAGATGATTAGTAAAAACGAGCCGTAAAACTTGAAGTCCTAAAACTTGAACCTGAAGGTCATGAACTGCTAGATAACGACTCACTGGCTTTAACAAACAGATGCAAAAATGGCAGCTCAAGAAGAATCAGCAAGAAGAATGGAGTGACAGCTAAGTCTCCTGCTGGTGTCCCCCTGCCCTGTACAGGACAAAGGGCAGCTCTGTCTCAGCCAGAGGAGAGATGTCAGGCAGGTAGGCCAACCACGACCTTCCTCAATCACAGGGTCTCGCCTCCTGCACACGCCTCCAGCGGGCCCCAGTCCGCCAGCCACACACAGGTCACCGCAGTCGTCTGCGCCTCTGCTGAGCAAGCCCTGGCGCAGCTGAGACGTGGCCTCACTGAGCTGGATGGAAACCTGGGGTCGTCTGTGCACATGCCCTCCCTTTACAGGTGACAACACAGAGGCCCGGGAAGGATGATTACTCGTTAAGGTTGTCAGGGCGACCAGCCTGTCTCCCACGTCCCAGTCAACAATTCTGAAGGGCTCTTTTAAAGCCTGACCTTTGGAGACTTCTGTGAATATGGATTTATGTTTTCTTTTAAAATTTTTTAATGTTTATTTATTTTTGAGAGACAGAGAGACAAGAGAGTGAGAGCGTGCGAGCAGGGGAGGGACAGAGAGAGAAGAGAGTCACAGAATCCGAAGCACGGTCCAGGCTCTGAGCTGTCAGCACAGAGCCCGGCGTGGGGCTCGAACCCAAGAACTGTGAGAGAATGACCTGAACTGACGTCGGACGCTTAACTGCCTGAGCCACCCAGGCGCCCTGGATCTATGTTTTCTTAATTCTCAGATCTGCATACATGGCGGGACTACGAACCTTACGTACTCTCTCCGCTTTCTTCCTTCCCTTACTCCTATTCTCAAAAATAAAGAAGGACAAGAAATATTAAAGGTGAGTGGTAAATGTGGGATGAGAGCAGAGGAAACAGAGGCCCTGCCATTCTGACCCCCAGATCCTGTTTCCTTCATGGCACCGGGAGAAGGGACTCGGGGGGTCAAGGAAGAAAGCGCATCCCAAGTCTAAATTGCCTCGCTTTCCTCTCGAAGTACTTGAGGGATATGAAGCAGAGGAATCCAGCATCAGGATGGGGAAAAGAAGTCTATTTTCTTTCACATTACTACTCCTACTCCTTCCTGTGGAGGGGACAGTGACGGAGTGGACAGTGGCCTCCTCTGGCCACTGAGGTGGTGACTCCGGCGCACAGGGCGCCTGGCCCCACACAACCCTCCCTGCCCCGCCTCTGTTCCGAGCGCCTCCTTCATCTGTCAACACTGGTGCAACCCCAGCTCAGCCCCTCGCCACAGCCCCCGGCAGGACCCGCACGTGCCAGATCCGAGACGCCAAGGTGCCTGTCATCTGCACTGTGCACCTGTGTAAGGAGCTCCTAAATAAGTCGGCTGAGAGGGCGGGTTGCTCCGACCCCCCGGCCTTCCTGGGGTCAGTGCGTTTACAGCAGCAGGGGAGGACCAGGTACGGAAGCCACTCCTGAGATCCCAAAAGTGCGGTTTGACAGTACAAACGCCAACATCCATTGGCAACGGACCCGATATGCCTCTAGAATTTCAGCAAGGCAAGATGGGCCTTCAGCAAACATCAATTTCTGGGTCTAAAATATTTATTTTTCAAACATACACAAAACAGGATTTAAATGATCAAAAATAATTTCTTAATCACGAGAGATGACACCAAGTTTAGTTCTGCCGTCTTGGATCTTCTCCATGAAGCTCCTGATTTAGAAAAGAGCTTCGTTCAAATTAAAGCAACTTCTTAGACCATAATCAAGACAGTTTTTTTTTTTTAAAGGAGTAAAGATTCATGATATCTTGTGGCAATAAGGAAAAGCCTCACTTTTGTTTAAAATGCCTTAAAATAGAGGTGCCTGGGTGGCTCAGAGGGTTAAGCTTCCAACTGGGGCTCAGGTCATGATCTCGTGGTTTGTAGGTTCGAGGCCCGCATTGGGCTCGGAGCTGTCAGCACACAGCTGGACCGTATTTCGGATCCTGGGTCTCTCTCTCTCTCTCTCTCTCTCTCTCTCTCTCTCTCGCTCTCTGCCCCTCCCCCACTCACATGCTCACTCTCAAAAATAAATATTAAAAAAATTAAAATAAAATAAGACGCCTTAAATAAATGGGCATTTGTGTGTGATAATTGTCTCTATACATGAGAGACACATACCAACATGGAGATACACAGTATTAGGTATTTTGCTAGTACAGATTTAAAAAATAAACACTTCTCTTTAATTTCTAGGATTTTAAACTTCTGGGCTTTTTCTTATATCCTAAATTAAATGTTCTTGGTATTTCAGATGCATAGAGCCAGAAAGAAACATCCTCAGGTAGCGGAAGAAGACTGAATGAAAAATCACGAACTAAACCTGCTGGGGGTTTAGGCATCCCTATCTGAGGATGCCACACCTTACTTTCTCCCAGAGCCAGGGCACACTGTCTCACCTTCACATGTACCTTCCAATACGGTGGCATCGGCCACATGTGGCTTTTTCTATTTTAATTCATTAACATGAAAGAAAATTCTCAATTCAGCTCCTGAGTCACATCAGCCACAGTTCAAATGCTCAACTACCGTGTGGCTACTGTAATGGGTAACAACGCTAGGCTAGGTGAGGAAGAAAGCGGTTTCACCAGATTCTTCCTCAGAGAATAGAATCCTATCCATCAGCAAATAGCTGCTAAGGATACATTCTCCATCAGCTAACGGGGCCACATAAAATTAATAATCAAACATCCAATCAGATTACCTTCAACCTTGAAAGGGCTAGCATGGGTCAGTGATGGCAAATTCACCACCATATCACTGTCTCCACTATCTTTTCTCATTACTGATGAAACAATTTTCCTATTTTATCTAGAATTTGGTGGTTTTGACAACATCGACTCTCCAAGGTCATATGTAATCTGCCTGACAATGGTCACGGAGCTATCAAGAAAAGAGCAACCATTACTGACTCCAGAAAATACATTCAAACGCTGACGTCCACTTCTCACAGCCACGCTTGTTGTTCTACAAAATAAAACAACACCGTGCAATTTTCCCACAAGCGCCCTACACGTACGATCGAACACAAGAGAGCACCCCAAATCCTGAGCCCGAGGGCCGCATCCACTCAGAATATGCTAGCTGGCTTCCACCACCACTGAGAAGGTGGAGAATGCACAGACATCCCTCTCCTTTGACTTCCTCTTCGGTCCTGGACTGCCAGCTGGGCTCCCCAAAGCTTGTCCGTCCGAAGTATGAAGACTGCTGCCCTCCAGTACCAGCTAATCCTGGGGCAGGTGCAAAACAGGAAGGCCGCCCCACTCACCTGGCTCAGGTCACACACAGGTTCGCAGTGCCCTCCAGGCACTCACTGTCTACTTTCTTTCATCGGCTGGTTTCTTTTCCAGCCTCCAGCCCTGGTACCGGCTCCTCCTTTGAAAGCTCACTCTTGCCTCCACCCAAACCCAAGGCTGAACGATTCCCTCTACTGAGGAGCACTGTTCTATTCTGAGCAGTCCCCTCAACCTTTCCAAACCAATTTGCACTCAATCGCTCAGATGAGGGGTTGTTGGAGCAGGGTTGTTTAAAACATTGCACTTACACCGCTTCGGGAGTGCTAGCCCCTCATCTGCCTTGACCGAGATGTGGTTTTTATGTTGGGGACAAGGGCGGCTAGGGATACCCAGCACGGGCCAACCAACACTGCTTGCAAATGTGGGCGGAGAGCTTCAACCCGAAGGGCATAAACAGAAGGCCAACTGATGCAGAAACACGTGAAGAGTCTTTCCTTGCAAACGTGGTGGCTTCCGCACCCTCCCCACGGGACTGAGAGGACGACCAGGTAGGCGAAGCCATACGGAGTCGGCACCCTCTGCAAGCACCCTCTGCAGGCACCTGGGAGCTTCTGGTGTTTAGATAGCAACAAAAATGTTTTCATGACATCACTTTTGCTTCTGATCTTTGGGAAGGGAACACGCTTGAAAACCTTTCTTCCTCAATAGCTCCCCTGAGTCGGTAAGAATAAATTGCTTGCTATCACATCCTTCACAACACATCTTCAGAGCTTCCTGGGTAAGACCGTCTTTCTTGGTGTTTAACACACGGTAATAGCCACCATTTCAACACAGCGGTAGACTTGCACTTGGAGGTTCAACTCGCTTTTGTTTATAGACTGTTGACGCTATTTGCTCAAAGTATTAAAAGAACTTAACAAGTGCAGGGCGCCTGGGTGGCTCAGTCGGTTAAGCCTCCGACTTTGGCTCAGGTCATCATCTCTCGGTTCATGGGTTTGAGCCCCGCGTCGGGCGCTGTGCTGACAGCTTAGAGCCTGGAGCCTGCTTCCAATTCTATGTCTCTCCCTCTCTCTCTCTCTGCCCCTCCCCTGCTTGCACTCTTGTCTCTCTCTCAAAAATAAACATTTAACAAAAATTAACAAAATGGCCTTGGAAGGGAGAAACAGTTGACTTATCCTCTCTTAGAGACTATTTGAGTCACTTCGTGCTGCCCTGCGGAAAGAGGAGCAGGAGGGGTGGCAACGGAACAATCTGGAAAACCGAAGCTGAAATATGAGCCGAACCGCCTTTCCCCAAGGCCTCCAGGTCCTGTCTCCCCAGTTTACCTACGGTGTGCCTGGACACGACACCGTTAGCCTCAGTCATCAGTCACACCCTCAGAACTGTTCTGCTACTCGTCTGAGCAGAGAGGAACGGCAGCGACATGACCCAGGCTACCTCGGTGCCATCTCTAAGGCTACGGTGGGGGTTTCCAGCTGACAAGGTCACTCGGATCCAGCAGCGTCTTGGCTCGGGTCTCCCCGCTGCCTGAGAAGAGCCGCACACCCCGATCCGGGAAGCGCCAGCTTCTCTGGCTGCAGCCCGGGGGAAAGAGTGTGTGTGCTTCTAGACAAAGGCACCAAATGTCTGAGTGGACCCAAAGGATGGATGTGCAAGTAAAAACATCCCAGGGACAAGGAGGAGGGCCGGCCAGAGAAAGGGAGCTGTTTTCGGTGATGTGACAAAGGAAGCTGGGAAGAGAAAGAGGCTGGTGACACAGACAGGCATGCTTGGTGACTCAGGTACACCCGATTTTCACAGTCAAGTTCGCTCCCATCCCCCTGCAGGAACCACTTTCTAGAAAGGGCCAGTGCCAGCATACACGCCCTTCATTTCAAGCCGGCTCCACTGCCTTGAGGAAACACTGCTCTGAAATACCCCCAACCGGAAACAACGGAAAAGCGCTGCTCACGGCGTGCACCGTAAAGCGGGTGACGGTCCTTACCGGGAGATGATTAAGGGGTATGTCCACCTGTCCCAGGAAGTCGTCTCGTGTCTGTTGAGAAGAGAACAAAGAGTTAGTTAGTGTCCCCAGGTGTCCACTAAGTGTCAGCATTCTTTACAATATTTCATATGTTTCTTTAACATAACGTTTCTGTGGGAGATGAAAGGCACAGCCTGCAGTCCAACAGCGTTGCATGGCGATGACACACGGTAGCCACACTTCCAAGCACTGCATGAGGTACAGGGAATTCACCATGTCGCAGACCTAAAACTAATGTAGCGTTGGGCACCAACTATGCTTCAATTAAAAAAAATGTTTCTTTATAAAGAGAAAGGTCCGGGGCCTGACACTGGAGTGTGGTGTCAGTGCAGACGCGTGGAAGGCAGATGGCCATCACGAGTGGCAGACAGCCATCGTCTTGGGGACGGGTGAGCCCGGGGCCTTGTCCACCAGGGCTTCAGCTGCCTGCACCTCTGAGGGTGTCCGTTACCCCCCAGAATGGAGACAAATCATCGCTTGGGACTGGGGAGCCTGTGATCAGTACGGGAAGGGACACTCGGGACCACAGAGGGTCTGGGGGTCCAGCTGGCCCAGTTTACAGAGAAGACAGGAGTGACATGTTGGGAACATTTTAACAAATATTTAAGTGCTACAAAGAGCTTCTGGAGAACTGAGTCCAGGGAAAGAATAATCACCTAGTTATTAATAAATCTTACAAATTACTTCTCATTAAAAAATGGCCTCAAACTTTCAATCTTATAAGTACATTACTTTGGAATCCAAGTTCAAGGGTTAGTTTGCTGGGTAACTTCTGGACACACCGTACTTCTTCCTGTCTCTGTCCTACCGCACAGCGTTCATCCTTCTGACGTGAGACTTGGATGAAAGACCTTCCCCTTTCAGACCGGAGGGCTCCTAATTCAGGTTCAGGGGACACTGGCCTGGACCCCAGGGCGTCCAACAGGTCTTGCTGACACTGTGTCCCGTAAGGGTGTTCGTGCCCTGGTTTGGGACAGTTAGGTGATCTTGGTGTAGAAGTCTGATACCCTCTAATAAACACATGCAGTTTCTTCTACCATATGCAAAATGCCTAAAAGCTGGAAAGTTCTTTAGGGGTAACGCGACCTGTCCCACTGCTGGCCTGAGGAAAGGCGCAAGAGAGAATCCAGACCTCCTAACCCCAAATCCTAGGCTCTTGTTTTCACTCATTGTTGGTTTACCAAGGAATTTTCTACTTTACAGAGTCTACTTTAAAAAAAAATTTTTTTTTTTAATGTTTATTTATCTTTGAGAAAGGGAGAGAGGGAGCACGAACAGGGAAGCGGCAGACAGAGAGAGAGACACACAGAATCCAAAGCAGGCTCCAGGCTCTGAGCTGTCAGCACAGAGCCTGACGTGGGCTTGAACCCACAAACCAAGAGAGAATGACCTAAGGCAAAGTTGGATGCTCAGCTCACCAAGCCCCCCAGGTGTCCCAGAAACTGCTTCTTAAACATATTTGGAAAACTTCTCTTCTTCTATTTGAAAAGAAGCAGTTGGTAAACATGAATAAGATTTACTGAAATGATTGGCTCCAAGCTCAGGATTTCCTTTTAGGTCATTAAAAAAAATTCGATTCACTAGAAAGCTTTCTGTTTCTTCTAGATGATGCGTGAAGGACACCAAAAAAATCAGTTACCACGGATCAGGTGTACGTGAAGCAGGAGACTGGCCCCAGTCCTCATGACGGGATTCTCCCGTTTTATCTTGGCTACACTGGCTGCAGCCCAGCATGGAGAAACCACATTGAACACAATGGGTGTCAATGAATGTGGATCTTAACAACAGCAGCCATCAGTGGAAGGTCCAGAAAGGGCAGACATCTTTGCTGCTAGGACTCTGTGCATGTCACATCGAAGTGGGAGGGAGAACAGAGACTGCCTGGTGAGAAAAGCAGCAGAAGCAGCAAGTAAGGCATGCGCACAGGTATGGCGGGGCCATGAAGGCTCATCAGGAAAGGTGTATGGGGAAGGACTTGGCCCCTGAAAAGTAAAGTGACCCACGCATACCACTGGACATCTGGAGCACGACAGTGATTTTTTTTTTTAAATGTTTATTTTTGAGAGAAAGAGAAACAGAGAGTGAACAGGGGAGGAGCAGAGAGAGAGGGAGACACAGAATCTGAAGCAGGCTCCAAGGTCTGAGCTGTCAGCACAAAGCCCTAAACGGGGCTCGAACTCCTGAAACTCGAGATCATGATCTAAGTTGAAGTGGGATACTTAACCAACTGAGCTCCCCAGGCGCCCCAGGGCAGCCATTTTTAAACATGAATTGCAACCCTCCTGGCAGCTCACAGAAAGCATTTTTAAAAACTTAAATATAATAAGGGGCACCTGGGGGGGCTCCACTGATTAACCGTCTGATTCTTGATTTCAGCTCAGGTCATGATCCCAGGGTTGTGAGATCGAGCCTCACGTCAGGCCCTGCACTTGGCACAGAGCCTGTTCAGGATTCTCGCTCTCTCTCTGCTCCTCCCCGACACTCACACACATTCTCTCTCTCAAAAAAAAAATTAAATGAGATAGAAAATATTAGTGCCTCGCAAGAAATGAACATATGGTTTCATGAAAACGGTTTGTTAACACACATGTAGGAACATGTACTGAGCTGTGATCTGAAATGAATTTTTGTGTGCTGCCATCCCAAGTTTCAAAGCCACTCAACCACATTAAGTGGAAACCATCCAGTACGACCAACTGCCGGGGGTTTTATCCTAGAGATTATTAAGTAGTGACTTCCAGGAAGATTATATTTAGAATTTCTCAAGATAAATGGAAGAGACGCTTTGAGGAATTAGAATATAAGCACAGAAAAAGAATTTAAGAGTCAAGATAGAGCACGGCCAGCTCTGTGTCCATCACAAGGGAAGGCGAACCTCACAACTCTAAGTCAGAAACAAAGAAACAAAACAAAACCATTTGCTTTCCCACTAAACCATGAAATGGGACTTCCCCGTCTGCTGTTTCCTCCCGAAGCACGTGGCCTGCACTCCGGCACCGGGACCGAGTCAAAGGGGGAAACAGGTTCTATTTTTAGAGTGACTTGGGAAGTGCGCACTCAGAAGGAGCTAAATAATGAATGGCTCGAGAGCCTTTCACAGAAGCTCTTAGACAAAATGTCATAAATACCCTAAGTCCTCAACAGTCAGTGACCAGAGAGTCACCTGAATGTGAATTTGCATTTAGATACAGGTGCTGTCTCCTTCCTCACTAGAGCCCGAAGCTGGCTTTGTCATCTTACGGGAGGGAGGAAGGACTGTCTTGTTTCTCCTTGCACTTGTCCTGGATGTCAGCCTCCCCCACAAGGACAGCTCGGCTGGGGCTCCCAAAGACGGAGGGAGTCTGGCCTCCACCAGCACCGCACGCTGCATACTCCAGCATGCCGCCGCCCGTTGCCCTCTGGCTTTCAAGGTGAATGGCTTCCAAATATGTCACTGAAGTTACCTTCATTAAACGGTCAAGTGGCATTCTACTAAAAATAAGAAGCTGCAACAACGAAGTGCTTTCTGAATGCACATGCGCTGGCCAAAATTCACTTGGTGGCACCCGGACATAAAAGCAAACAAGACCGGATTCTTGTTCATAAAGACACACACCACATTCACACTGCCCGCCCCCCTGTCATTGAGTTTTCTGAGCTGAGGGACAAGGCCTCCCATTCACTAAAACAGGGCAAGGTGTGTCCGGGAGACGCCGGCTCTTGTTTACAACAACAAACAAGGACTCCCGTGTCAACAAGATGTCAGAGCAAGCCCGCGGGACCTTGACGGGCTCCTGTAAAATCACACTGAGGAGGCAGGCAGAATTTCATCATGATGGATGACTGTGTGGTCACGAGGAGTATTTCTTTCAAAGGACACTTTGCGCAAAGCTCAGAACGCGAAGCAGAAGGGGTAAACAAAGGAAGCACCGCTGGGCTGGCAAAGCCGATGAGGGCCCGGGAAGACTAGCGTGGCTTCGGTCCAGGCGCGGAAGGGAGCAGTACACAGCGAGCCGGGACAAGGTGCTTGCGTGCCGGCTCAGGGAGTCCCGCAGCAGCGGGGACCCAGGCGTCACGGCAGGGGAGGAGGTGTGCCCAGTGTCCCCTCTTTCCTCCGCGGGCGGACGTGGTTCAAGAACATTCAGTCCCCTTCCTGGGTGTACCCCAGGGCCCAGGTCAAAGGAGGGCCGCGGAAATCACAACTTGCTCGTAGTACAAGCACTTGAGAATCTGAATTTAGGGTCCAATCGACTCTAGGGGTGTGAATGCTGGGGAAGGACTCTGGGGACCAGACACACAAAATGGGACGTTATAAAAGGTGCAGAGAAGAACGTGTCCCTGGTTCCTGGGGAGAGACACTAACCAGCCTCGTGCAACAGAATGCGAGGCACCTACAGAATCTGAAAAGTTCTAAGAGTCATGGTTAAAAGTACAAAATGGGTGAAATTAATTCTAATACTTTTAGTTGACCTCATACCTCCAAAATGTCATCTCATCGTATAACGGACAGAAAAATGATTACTGAAGTGTTTCATGTTCCTCTATTCATGAAGTCTCTGAAATAGGTGTGCATCCCGGCCTGTAGCACCCTGTGGACCACCCACGTCCCCGGTGCTCAGCACCCACAGGCGCCCAGTGTCGGTGCAGCTCCGCTGGGCAGGCGGCACACACCCTGCTTTGTTGCCATGTATCAGGGGTGCGGACAAGATGCCGCAGGACCACCACAGACGGAGGGACTCAGTCTGCCAAGGGTCAAGGGCAGGGACACCTGCACAAAGGGACTTGAGCTGGGTCACGAAGTAGGAGTTTGCTGGGGGTACTGATCGGGGTGGCATGGGAAGGGGGTGCAGCCGGAGGCGCCAGGCTAATGCTGCGGAGGAGGGCACGTGGCAGGGAAAGAGAAGGGACAGGGGTACACTGTGCAGGGAACAACTGGCAGGGACTGCATTTTAGAGAGGTCCCCAGGCAGCAGGAAGAAGTGACTGGAAGGGAAGACGCGGAGGAGAGAGCACTCAGGGCTGTCCAGAGGCGGCTCGAGGGCCTGGACCATGCGGGTTAGAGGAAGGCTTGGTGTTAGTTCAGAAGTGCCCTGTGCCTGGACTCCCCTGGTCACTGGGGAATGAGGGACCGGGCTAGGTCACGTATGCCACGTCCTTACTGCCGGGCCCCTCAGGAGCACCGGGGAGCCAGTGTTAGCATGGACAGAGCAGACATTGACTTGGTAGTGACACAAAGCAAACGCACAAGATGGCGGAGGGAAAGGACGGGGGGCGGGGCGTGGGAGGAGCCGTGACCAGGCCGATGCCCCATCTCTGGCAGGGGGCCGCCTGCCAAATGCAGGGTCGTTACCTGCACCGTGTGTCACCATAAGGTTCACCTCCTCTCTGTTCCCGTTTGCAAAGAGAAGTCGCCCGCTTCACTCCTCCCAAGTCTAGAGACGTCCACCTAGGAGAACGACCATCACCCATAATCCTCTACTCTCCCGGCGAAGGAAGAGGCCACAGCCCGTCACCCCCTATGCGATCTGGGGCACAGCCTGCGTCACGATTGCCCCTCACACCTGCTTCAAAGCTGCCCAGCCGCACGAGTGACCTGACAGTTTCTCATAAGGGGAGTGTATTTTTGTAAATAACGCAGATGTAGAGAAACCTGAGGTATTATGGTCATTCCTGGTAAAAGTTCTTTGCTGAACTAAAAATTTTTAATGAATATAGTCTGCTAAAAATAAGGTAAACGTTCACATATATGCTACTTGCTACAAAGCAAACCGACCTGACACTGCTTTTCGAAGTTAATTTAAAAGGAAAATGTGTGGGGCACCTGGGTGGCTCATTCGGTTAAACATCTGACTTTGGCTCAGGTCACGACCTCATGGTTTGTGGGTTCAAGCCCCGCATCGGGCTCTGTGCTGACAGCTCACAGCCTGGAACCTGCTTCGGATTCTGTGTCTCCTTTCTCTATCCCTTCCCTCCTTCCCTCTCTCTCTCTCTCTCTGGAATTAAATAAACATAAAAAAAAAAGGGAAATGTGTCACTGGATTCATTTAATGACACCATGTTGTTTAATTCTGTGCTTTTGATTTTATCCTACAACTGTTTCAATTTCCCAAGATTTCAGAATAATTTCCTCAAGACTATGATCTCATTTCTTCTCTGGGAAAGTTCTAAAATACAATTTTTTTTGCAAGCAACCGAAATAATAGATTATATGTATAAATGAAAAAAAAAAAAAAAAAAGCAAAGATACTTTTGGATTCCACAGTTTCCCAAAGAAAAGACCTCAATAAATTACCTGAAGAAATTCACGATAGATGTGTTTGGGAGCCGGGACAGGGTCAAGGAATGATAGGAAACGGGAAAAGGGAAGCTAAGTAACCCTAAGTTCAGCGTCTGACGTCACTGGCGTGCTCACGACTACATGCTCTCCCGCACACGTCTCAGGACGTCTGGAGCCAGCAGCCCGTCCCCTGGCCAACGGCTGTGCAGTGTGGGATACCGTTCGCCAGCAGATGATGGGGTGACACGTGACTCCACCTGGTCTCATTCGTGGCACTTCAGTAAGCGACAACTCTGGAGTTCTACAGGATTCCACAGGGACATGGACTGACTGTTCACAAAGGTGCCATGAAGCCAGCCTGGAGCGGAGCCGTGGCAACCCTGGGCCGACCCTGCCTCGTAGTCTATTGTGGCAAGAGACTCCGGCCAAGGTCGCTGGGGCAAGAGCTCCAGCCACAGTCTGGCAAAGAGCTTCGGGATAAGCGACTGTGCCGCGTACCCCTGATGGGCCACAGACTCATCTGCAGAGTGAGACGCTTGCCCATGACAGTGAGTTAGGAAGCCGCAGCCAGAACTCGAGCCCACGCACCTGGCTCCAGAGTCGCTGTCCTCACCAGCACGGCCACTAACTCCAGGTACGAGGGCCTGAAGGAAAACCTTGCACAGGCGCCTCACTGCCCCTCGGGAAATCCCAGTTTGCTATGCTGTGTCCTCAACCCCACGTCCCCTCGGGGTGACACCTGCCAGGTTGAGTCCTCGTAACCTGTAAACTCCTAAGGAACATGATCTTGGCTTTGTCTGTACTGTGCATATTCGTGGGTATGTTCTGCTCTCATCTAGAGGTGTTTTTAAACAGATCTTATCCTGAAGTGATCTCCACACTCAATGTGGGGCTTGAACTCACAACCCCGAGATCCACTGACGGAGCTAGCCAGGCGCCCCACATCTATACTCTAACGATGAAATGAGTAAAGGGTAAGTTTGAAAGAGAAATGAAATGGAGCGGAGTCATCCTGATTCTTACTAACTCCCCCCGCCCCCATCTCTCAGAGTGGGGCTCTTAAAATGAAGTCTGCCCACCTCTCTGGATACACAAGGACCTTCTGGGAACTTGGGTGCATGGGTGCTTTTAAAGAAATCATTTTCTACATCCTTCCATATGTTCTCTTTCCCACACCCCATCTGCCGGAGAACCGTGTCTGTCTTCTGCTGCCTCTCCTTCCCTACCTGCTCCTCCCTAAACCACATCTCCCCTTCTCCTGCTTCCCCTGGAAAGGGGCGCTGCTCACCCCTCCTGAGGCCGACCAGCATCATGCGGCTGGGTATAAAAACCTTGAAGGGAGGCTCTGAACATGGACAGCCCCCGAGGGAGCAGAGACAGAACAGAGAACACGAGACACACATCTTCTTTCGCCACTGCCTGGAGAGGTGGGGGAGGGTGGGGGGGCGACAGGCTCCTTAGGACACTGAATGGCAATGTCTTGCATATCCACCATCTGCTGCTCAATTTTCTGTTTATTTGATTTTTAAAATGAAGTCAGATTTCTAGTCACAGGAAATAAGCCTGATATGGCCGACTATATGTAATAATAATGGAATGATTTTGTTAATATTATGGCAGATATTTTCCATAAAATGAGCCATGTCCTTAATTGGAAAATGAAAAAAAAAATCCAAATTGGTCATATACTCAGGATACTAGAAAATACATCTTTTGCAACTACTGGACTAATAACTTACTGGGCTGCTGATAAATTATAGGTGTCAAAAAATGTATGAGAAGAAAATTTTTTTTGCAAGTGTGAGACACAGTTCTTTAGAATTCTTCATAAGGTTCACTGAGCAAAAGTGTTTGGAGAGTACAGGTTAAGGCACACAATCCATCATAATGTCAGGCCATTAACTAGGCTGTTGTTAAAAAGTTTCCCTCATAGCTCATGAAGTATTTAAAGCTTCTCTCTCTAAGGTACAGGGGCTTTAGATGGCGATGGAAGTGGAAACAAAAATGAAAAGTTGAAAATGAAGGTCACCCCCTTCCCAGTACAGTGCTGGTGAGAAACGTGGTCTGGAGAGAAAACTTCTCCACTTCACAAAAAATTATGCTAACAATTACTTACCGTGTAGCTCACCAGCAAACAATTTAAGATACGAAATTTGAAGGATGAGGAGAAATTTACGTTAATTTACAATTCTGGCAGGTGTCAGGTCAAGGCCCAAGAGTGTCCCCTCTTCTGCTCCCTGCAAGACACGGAGGACGCAGGGGGCACAAAGCCCAGCCCCCCACCCTCCTTCTAGTCTCCTGGAGACAGAATCTCGTCACCAGGCACCTGGGTCAAGTCTTTCTGAGCAGGACGGCAGGACCGAAGTGTGGTGTTGACCAGGCGGTCTCCAGGCCCTCCCGACAAGCCCTAGCCAGGCACCCAGGCCTCCCCTGAGAAAATTAAATTTCTGGGAGAGGGGCTCAGACACAGGTGTGCCTCGCAAGCTCTCAAGCTGACTCTTATCTGTGGCCGGGGTGGCAGCCACTGAGGAAAGTTCTCGATTTTCCTTGTTCATAAGAGAAACTGTCATTACCTGCGACGCTGGGAGAATTATGCTGAAGAGCGACTGACATTGAATCGCAATCTTTCCGCAAGTTTAAAATAGGTTTCCTTGCCTCTCCTCCCCATGTCCCTTCATTTGTGCCTCTGCCGTCCTCCCGCAGGATGACTAGCCGGGCCCATTTACACACGGGGGTAAAATAACTCCGTGGGCCTAGAACGCAGAGGAGATGGGGGAGGGGAGGCATTCCGGGGCTCCTGTCCCGAACCCCAGCCTTCTGGTCTGATGGTGCTGGGATAGCAGTAGAAGCAAGACTCGCAGGTGTACGGACAAAGCACAGGGATCTCACTGGTCATGGCCATGAACTATCTGCCTGTCACTCTAAAACACGGTGTGTGCGTGTGTGTGTGTGTGTGTGTGTGTATGTGTGTGAAGACAGCCCATTCAATTCTCAGAAGGGACCCCAAAAGTCATCGATTGCAACATGCATCTGAGATGGGATACTTACCCCCCACCCCCGCCCCCCGCAGGTGCTCGCTCTGCTTGGTTCTGACCAGCCATGACAGGCACGCACTGCCAGGCCAGCCAATAGGATAATTCAATAACCAAAGCCAAGTTTCTGAATTGCCACCAAAGGTCAGTCTTCTCATCTGTGAAGCGGGCATGAAAACAACTCCATCTTGCGCCATCACTGGACACTAAGTAGGACAGTGAGATTCAGTGACCATTGTTCCTGCCGCAAGGTTTCTCAGATTCAGAGCCACTGGCGTTTGGGGCTAGAGAATGCTTTGCTTGCTACTTTCTGTTTTGCAGAGTTTCTAGAAACACCTCTGGTTTTTACCCACAACATGTGGTGGCAACTCCTGTCCCCCAGCTGTGACAGCCAGAGGAGGTCTCCAAACGCTGTCCCATGTACGTGTGTGGGGGTGCGGACAGGACCAGTGGAGAACCACTGTCCAATCCCACCTCCCTCCCATATGCTCTGTAAGCTGTTCACGCCCTCTTTGGGCAATTCTGGAAAGGATGTGCTGGCAACCCGCTGATTTTCCAACTCCCCTAAAGCACCAAGGAGCTTTTGTAACTAGAACTTTCTATAGCTAGAAAGTGGGAAAGCTGAGGTTTGAACTAGAATCTCTGTGACTCCAGCACTTACCTTTGTTTCTACACTATTGGGTTATATTTTTTCCTAGGGGATAATCATTCTACACAGAGAATGAGACAGCTTGATCACTTACTTCAAGAAAGTTCTCATGTTCTTTTTTTTAAAAAATTTTTTTATAGCTTATTTATTTTTGATACAGAGAGAGACAGCATGAGTGGGGGAGGAGCAGAGAGAGAGGGAGACACAGAATCTGAAGCAGGCTCCAGGTTTTGAGCTGTCAGCACAACCCGACACAGGGCTTGAACCCACGAACCGTGAGATCATGACCTGAGCTGAAGTCAGCCATTTAACCGACTGAGCCACCCAGGCGCCCCCCTCATGTTCTTATCCCTTCAACTGGTTTCCCTTTCACTTCCCACAGTAGTTTCTTTTCTTTTCTTTTTTTTTTTTAAGAGGTCTGCAAGCAAAGCTACATGCACCAGCCTATTTTCCAAATAAAGGGAAGAGCAGCGAGCGTGACATAGCTCACTATCCGGGCGCCAGGAAAATCCTGAGAAACAGAGACTGAGCTCCTGGCCTTGCTGAGTTCCGTTCACAAACAACAGCAAAAACTATGCAGTTATCAATCAGGAAGGAAATGAAGCTCTGGGCCAAAGACCTTCCCAGAGTGAGGGCCTGTGCTGCGTAGGGAGCTGGGGTCCAAGCCGAGAGTCCCAGGAACTTGGGAGAGAGTGAGTGTACCTCAGATACACATCACAGAGGAGAAAAATCCCTGCATGCTCCTTTTAGTGTCACGCCGAGTCCTGATCAATCAAACCGCTGAAGAGGGAACAACACAGGAAGCACCCAAGTTTAAGTCTGTACTGATGGCTTAACACACCAAGTAAACCTAGGGGAGGGAAGTCGTGACTTTTCCAAAGCCTGACAGGGGACGACCACTCATCTGGGCACCCGCATGCCGTCTGAGAGGTGGAGGCTGATCCCTGTGCCTATAAAACCCACCGGAACCACGATGAGCCCAGCAAGGCCCCCTGAGCAGGGCTGCCCAGGGCTGACGGTGGCACTTACTTAAACTCTGAGCCCTCACGCCTCTCTGGCCCCGCCTCAGTCCTGGCCCTGAACCCACAGGTGTGGCACTGTCTACCCTGCCTCAATGACCAAAAGAAGGGGCAACTCCTATCTCTGAGAAGTACACTGTCTAGAAGCAGGTCTTCTAAATTCAGGTGTGGTTCTGATGTGTACCAGGGAACAGAACCCTGAGAGGCGTCGGGGGAAAGACTGCCGGGTGCCATGCTGGCTCAGGGACTAACTGGCCAGATGACTTCGGGCACGGAGCCTTCCCTGCCACCAGGCTCCTCATCTGCAACATGGGGCTGTGACCACCTGCCTCCTGTTGCATAAACGGTTACACACCTCAAAGGTCGGTGCATGTGGAAGCCTTGTGCAAGTTACTACTGAATGTTCTGAGGCTTCTATTATTAGTGAGTATTTAAAAAAACGAGAGTTGAGAAATGGGAGAAGATGGGTCCCTGCCAATCCTGGCCAACTGGAAAGCAAGCAGCTCTTTTCAGAAACTCGGTGGTTTCATCTGTCTGGTGTCCGATCAAAGGCCTTTTCTTGTACTGCTAGGGGTTTAGCACGTACCGTTTGAGAAGCCCTGTTCTAGCCTGTGAGGGCAAAGCAGATGAAAGGGCTTTAGGAACAGAATGAACTATTATAAAATGAATTATCCCTTAAAAAAATAAATACATGAAAATGAAAGGCAATGTTAAGAACCAAGATGGAAGACCAAAGAAGACGATAAAGCTTAGTCTATGCTTAGAAATGGCTCCCCTTCTGTTTTTTTAAAAAGCTGATCTGTTGTGAGGCTAGTCAATTAATAATAAGAGTCCGCTTATGTATACGCTGGGTATCCAGAACATTAACCCCATTATCCTAACATGGGCAGGGTCCCAGGGCCAGACCACAAAACCCAACACAGTCTGTGAAATAACCGGGAATGAAGCGGCACTAATCTGGGACTCCATCCTCACCCCCAACCACGCCCAGCTCCTTTGCTGATACGCCCCACAAGCTGGGGTGACAAAGGGACATCAGGAGTCCCCACTGATGTCATCACATTGCCACCCTCCAAGTGGACAACAGTGTGCTTTGGGGGTCACCGGCAGGACACAGCAGGGCACGGGGACAGTGACTGACAGCAGAGGTGAGTCACTTCCAGAGCCGGGTTCGGGTCCAAAGCCACATTTTTGGTCATTGTGAACATTAACGAGAATTCTGCGTTCAACTCCATGCCCTGAGAGTTATGATTTTCCCACAAAAATCTCTAAGTTAAAACTATGCTTCCAGGATACTAGGCGGTTTCAACTTTGTGATTTTCAAACATTAGCTAGAAATGCACAGCCCCCCACCCCCACCTCAATAGGAGGGACCCCAACAGAACTGTTCAGGGGCTTTCTCTCTGACCTGGAACAAAGTCCCTGCCCTTCTGGGGGATCTCGAGGGGAGCAGTGTGAATGGACATAATCCAATGCATTATTACCATAACCGTGAATACAGGGTGTACAAAACTAGCCCAAGGCATTCAACGAAGGGGATTCCGGACAAGTCAACTTCATTCTACAGGGTACTTCCCCAACGAGACCACCAGAAAGTCACAAATTGGAGACGGTCCTCGGTGAGTCGGTTTACGGGTTCACAGCCATCAGCTGAACAGAGGTCTATACAAAACAGGCCCCTGAAAATATAATTACATTCCCACATAATTCCTAACGTCCTCAGTGATCAAAGCCCATTCACCCAAGCCTCTGTTTCCTCATCTGCAAAGTGAGGATAATAGACATACTAAAAACGAATGTCGGGATGAGCAGTAACTTTTGTGGGGAGAGGACAGGACATGGGTCAAAAGTGACAGGCGGGAGGTAGGATTACACCAAAATACAAAGTGCAGTAGCATCTTCTACATGAGCTGATGTAGACAACCTTCCTAACGGCACGACACGGGTCCGCTTTGGCCGTACGTCAACAACAGTCAGCCTATCAGCACATTCTGAGTGCTCCACACCACTCCTCTCCTTTCACCTTTCTAACACCCATTTTACAGAGGAGCAAACTAAAGCAAAGAAAGGCTCAGCAAAATGTGCCCAAGATCAGAGGGGTGCTAAAGAGCACAGCCAAGATCTGAATTCCCATATCTTGAACCTCCAGTTCTTACATCTTTTCATTTTCTGCTGGATAAAAACCTTAAGTTTATTTATTTATTATGAGAGAGAGAGAGAGAAAGAGAGAAGAGAGAGCACGTGAGAGCAGAGGAGGGTCAGAGCGAGGAGGAGAGAGAGAATCCCAAGCAGGCTCTGTGCTGTCAGGGCAGAGCCTGATTTGGGGCTTGAACTCACAACCTGTGAGATCGTGACCTGAGCCGAAATCAAGAGTTGGGACGCTAAACTGACTGAGTCACCCAGGCGCCCTGAGAGTCTTTTCTCAAGTATCCACTACCTTAATCCCGACTGATCTCTAAAAGGGGCCAGTGCTTATCAATTTATGAAATACATAACTGCTTATCAATTTATGAAATACAACCTAATTACATCTGTTTCAGGACCTATCTGTAAAGCTGTCAAAGTGTGGCTAAGTGGGGTCTACCCACCCACAGAAAATAATTCAGGGCATTTTAAAATCACGCTGATGGAGACTGGCTTCAGAGTTTAGTTTTCAAAAAGAAATCAAAATGCATTCAATTCATACAGAGGTACTGAAAACGGTTTCTGATTCATTAGTACATATTGCATTTCTTTTTATGCATCCATCAATTAAAAAAAAAATCTTGGTGTCCAGGAGCCAAGCAATACATCACAGTTACCCACTCCAGTCGGACTCGGCCTCTGTCCCTCTCCCTGAAAAGGCGACTTAAGATACAAGATGGCCACTGGACAAAGGCACTGGGGGGGACACCATCAGAGGTGTCGGAATTTTAGTAAGATAGAATAATGAACTCCGGAACAATTGCTGTTCAACCTAGACCAAACTGCAGTCAACCACATGCTGCCTTCGACCTTCTCACACACAGAGGTGTGTATGCGTGTGCACGCACACATCCACACGTCACAGTTGAGAAGCAAAAGTGTATGCAAACATTGGAGTGATCTGATTAAAGATAAGTATGGAGAAGGCAACTGCCGTCGTTAAAGGTTAACGGCTATTTAATCCTCGGCTATGGCACAAAGCATTACTAGCCACAGTCTGCAACTTAACCATTTGTTTATTTAATTTCGAGTTTTACTGGACGGAACATGCTCTGCTGCAATTCAAGAAGTCCCAGCGACGAAAACACAGGGAGACATTGTCATATAAAATGTAATTTAGAAGCCTGGTTTATGTTCCGGGGTGAAATGGTATCCCACGAAATGCTGGGTTTGTCATCATGCGCTTGGTGGGTGGGACCAGACACGACAGTGTTTGATTACCTGGGGTGGTATGCTCAACAGAGCCAGTAAATGGACTTTTTTCTTTTTAAAGAAAAAAGGGGAGAGAGAAGAAAAAAGCAAACTTGAAGACAATGGTCTCAACACTTAGTATGCACGAGCTCACTTCATCAAACCGGAAAGCCTGAGGCAGGTGCCATTATGTGCTCCGTGTTGAAGATGAGCAGAGTGTGCTTTAGAAAAGTTACGTAGCCCCAGACCCCGCATTCAAACTCAAACCTGCCTCATCCTTCCGAGCTGTCACTGCAGACTCAGTTAAGATGACCAAGGTCGCAGAGCTAAACCGCACACCAGGCATCCCTGAATTCAACACAGAGAAATCGGAGGCCCTTAAAATATGTCAGGAAAAAAAATAACTACTTTTCTTTTTAAAAGCGTATTGCCACGTTTTCACTAGGATATGTAACGTTCATACAGGTGGACTGAGCTAGGATAAATTCAAATGACCCAAAAGGATGTCACAGGACGTTGTAATAGATTCTACCGTAAACCTGAGTTTCAATGATTTCATTCCTATTCTCTATCACTGATCTGCAGAGGTGATTCCACTTGTGCTTATCTGTACAGATGTGTTATCTCTGGATGGCTTCCCTTCAAGAAACTGAACTGTTGTTTTACCGGACTGAAGAACAGACAATGCACCGTCCAATACAACAGGAAAGAAGAAGATACACAGGAAGGTACGCTTGCAGGAGGCAGCTCCCGGAAAAGACCGAGAGACAGGACAAAAGATGGGATGGGGAACGGTCAACCGGGGGACTGGACACGACCATCTCCATTTCCCTGGGGTCAAATATCTCAGCACACAGAGCGATGCAGGCCGAGTATGTAGGCTCAGAGGCTCAAGCACTCACGGCTGGTACCACTTTCTGGTTCTCGGGCTCTAACGTGACCTTCTCCCTAGGTCTGATTTCACAAGCACACGTCTTCTCTTTCAGCAAAATCGCAAACCACCACGGGGCAGGCCTAGTTGTGTGTCTCTGTATCTTAGCAACAACACCAATACATAGTATGTTTTCAATAACCACTCGGTTTAATTTCAGAGTAAAATGACCCCGGGGGGACAGAATCTGAACTCTGTGCTTCTCTCCGGAAGCCGTCCCAGTTGTCAAAAATGGGGTGGGTGTAGCAGGCTGAAAAAAAAAAAAAAAAAAGCCTGCAAACGTATCAGGTCCTCGTCCCTGGAGCCTGTACAGGTCACCTTATGTGGAAAAAGGTCTTTGTAGATGTGACTAAGTTAAGGATCTTGGGGTGGGGAGATTACCCCACATTATCCAAGTAGGCTCGAAACGGAATCACAAGTGTCCTCAGAAGAGAAATGCACAGGGAGCTCTGATACAGCAGAGGTGGTGGCAACATGGCCACAGAGACAGACACCGAGGCCCACAGCCAAGTGCAGCGGGAGGAGGCAAGTGACGATCCTCTCGCAGAGCCTCCAGAGGGAGCGCAGCCCTGCGCACCTTCTCCTCCAGTCCGGCAGTACCGATTCTGTGCTTCCGGCCTTCCAGAGCGGCCAGAGAAGAAAGTCTTGCGTTTCTCAGCCACGTTTGTAGTAACTAGTTATGGCAGCCACAGGAAATGCATAATGCACATGGACCAATCCAGAAACAAGTTTGGGAGGACAAGAACTGAAGGTCTCAGAGGTGCCTCGCCCTTGGATCCACGGACAAGAACGGTCTTGCTGTGAATCCAACAAAGACTGGTCTGCCGGGGGAATTCCGTTCTCACCCAAAGAACCTCCTGACGACCAGCGGTGTGAGGTTCCGTACGGACCTTTATTCTGGGCACCCCTCCCAAAATAAAAATGCCATCTCCATGGGCCAAACTCAGAATCTGCAAGGGAGACCAGGAGACTGTCGGAAGGCCTGCCCCAACGTTATTTTACCACTTCGTTAACAGGGTTGAGATGCACGCCACTACATTTCTCCTCTCCTGCCCACCCCTACTCATCTGTGCCCGCACACAGGGAGAACTTTCTTCCTGGAAACACACACAAGAAGACAATAACAAAAATGAAATCCCTTTTTTCATTACGGACCCCTTCAAAGGTCTGTTTAAAACAACTATTCCCCACCTCACCCCACCCCCCTAAAACCCAAAAGATCATGGACAGGATCTCTATTTTCTGCCAGTAATTTCCTTTCTCAAAGCCGAAATTCTGCCCCATTTTTACCTGCCTGTCCCGAGTGCCCAGGAAGAGCCACAGAGCTGGTGGCACATGGCCTTACACAGAAGTCTGTCACAACGGTCTTTCTCCACAAGGTTAAGACGCAAGCATACTGTGTCAGAGCCATCACGATTCCGTGCTCCTTACACTGCTGTTCCTGAAACCACACGATCAACCTAAGAAACTTTAGACTATCGAGGGAATAGAGTTCTATTTGAACAATGGTTCCTTTTAAAATAAAGCTCCACACTGTCGGTTGAGCGGCTGACTTCGGCTCAGGTCATGATCTCGCGGTTCATGAGTTCGAGCTCCGTGTCGGGCTCTGTGCTGATAGCTCAGGGCCTGGAGCCTGTTTCGGAGTCTATGTCTCCTCTCTCTGTCCTTCCCCTGCGCACGCTCTCTCTCTCTCAAAAATAAATAAACATCAAAAAAATAAAAAAAGTAAAAGAAAAGAAAATTAAGCTCCTCTGGCCAAATGTTTGAGGCTTTTTGTTGTGGCCGCCATGCTCCTGTCTGGTGTGCTAGTGCTATTTAATGGCGGTGACCATTCGTTAGAAACAGAAGACAAAGAAACAACCTAAAATCACTCCATGGCTTTTACCTAGGAGCTCAAAAACTAAAAGAAAAAAGGAACCTGGCCTAGTAGTTTAATGGAATATATGACAATGAGGAGGTCTAAGAAAAACAAGTACTGATGGCCCACAAATCACATGTTGGCAGCTGTTAGTTTTTGATAAAGCAGCTATTTCGTTCATTTCAGAAGTGCCGTTTTTTTATTTAGCCGCTTCCTAAGAAATCTGTACGAACAGCTGCTCGGCTCAGAAATAAGGCACTGAAATTGGAGCCATTCAGTGAAAGTGTTTCCTCTCAACCCCAGATGCAATTTATTCTTAAAAAAAAAAAGGGGGGGGGGATCCAAAATTGAATCTGAATCAAACCAAATTCAAGAGTCTTGAGAAGATACCCCACCATGGATTATGAAAGCCTTCTCACTACCTTGCTTATCTAAATTAAGTGAGAAAATATTACCAGAAGGTGGCGGGAAGGGGATCCCTTAGCTTATTTTGAGAAAAAGCAAGCAGAAAGTGTGACGTGCACTTCTATATGTTGATTCATTACCAGATTTCCCTTGTGCTGACGTGAAAAGTCGGCGTAAGGTCATGAAGGTCAGTATAAAGTGGGCCTTCACGTCACTGAGGACAAAAGGCATATGAAACATTTCCTAAGATCAAAACTCCCTTACCCGGAGTAAATAAGAGACCATCTAAAACAAACAAATCACAATCCATGATTATACACCGGAGAATATAGGAGTGAAAAGCACTAAGATTTTTGCAAAGATTGGGTTATGTTAATTAAAACTTTAAATAGGTGGGTGCCTGGGTGGCTCAGTCGGTTCAGCATCCGACTTCAGCTCAGGTCATGATCTCGCAGTTCATGGGTTCGAGCCTCGTGTCGGGCTCTGTGCTGACAGCTCAGAGCCTGGAGCCTGCTTCGGATTCTGGGTCTCCCTCTCCCTGCCTCTCCCCTGCTCACGCTCTGCGCATCTGTCTCTCAAAACTGGATAAAAACATTTAAAAAAAACATTAAATAGGTAAGAGTGTAAGTAAAAAGAAGTTTATTATTTCATGATCATAGCACATGGCTGATGTATTCTTAATAAGAGCTTCACTGCACACAACCTGGGTTATTAAAATCGCTGTGCTTTTTAATGACAGGATAATTACCCCATACGCATGAATTCACATCTTTTTGCTATTCAAAGGGGGGATTTATTATTTTAGAGGTAATTTGTTCTTTAAATTAAAACCCAGCTAGACTGGTGCAGTAACTACACCGGCACTGATTCTGCCAAGAACAGAACAGGCCGGTTCTCATCCCACCTTCATAAAATAATTTTATTAAGAAACACGATCCAACGGTTAACCAAGAACCCACGGGTGCAATCATCCCACAATGAAAAACAAATCTGAGCACCAGGTAATCCACTCACTCCGGATTTTCCTGTCCCGTCCGACCAGTTTCTCTGAACCTCTACTCTCGAATCCCTGGACATGGACCACCTGGATAGTGTAAAACCCAGCAAAATGATCCGAGGGTAAAACAGGACTTTAGGTAGATCCTGCCCCAAAACAGGTTAGTATATTTTCGGCTGCCATGAGCTAAACTCCTAAAAGAGTAAAAAATTACAAAGGTGTCCTTCATGTGTTTCAAAGGCGAATATCCTATGGACAAAAAAAGCTCACTTTCCAGAGTGAATTCTATTGTACAGGCATTTACTTGCACTGTAGGTAACCTAGGCATCCAAAAAGTAAATGAATTCATTTAATACCTAATGAGCATTTAGTCACACTATAAAGCACTACGGTGGCCAACATGAGGTATAAGAAAATGCCTAATCCAATACCTGACCTCACAGAAGCTTAGAGAAAAGGAAGTCAAAGGGGACATGGCATACGCAGAAATATCTCACTACAACAGAGCGGAAGATGAGCCCCGAGCAAGGCATGCCGACAGCAAGGCCTGAGTGGGGATGCCCAGAGAGGGGCCGCGGGGGCCCCTGTGAAGGGGGAGAAGGACCAGGATGGGGCAGCAGCAGAGAGGAGGTCCCCCCTCCCAGCAGGGCCAGAGGAGAGCTTCCTGAGAGGGAATAGCGGGAGGGAAAACGCTTTGTAAACCTGAGCGAGGCCCAGAGCACCTTGAGGCATCTGGAGGGAGATGGGAAGGCACGGAGGCAGCAGGGACGGAGGTGGAGGAGACGCACCCCAGGCCCAGCTCATCCTGCGAGTCCCGCAGCACGGGGAGAGGCTACGCTGCTCGGTTTCCCTGCGTGCTCTTGGAGGTGAAGGCCACAGGTCCTCACCGTCCCAAGTGTGTGCACTGGATGCCACCTAACACCCGGGAATCCGGGTTCTCGCTGAGCCTCCTGGGAACCCCCAGGCCCGCACCCTAGCATGCTGCCTCTCCCACCTGAGCTTACAGGTAACTAACAGCCAGACCGCTTATGTAACCCAGCCTCTCAGTTGGCTCTTTCTCGTGTTAAGAGGAGGACTTGGATTTTTTTCTTCCTAAGTAAGCAGGAAGGGGGTGTGGGTGAGGGTGTGTGTTGTGGTTTGTAGGAGGGGCAGGGAAAGGGAAATTAAATATTAAAAGAAACTTTTTGTTTATTTATTTTTGAGCGAGAGAGAGAGATCGTGTGCATGAGTGCAAGTGAGGGAGGGGCAGAGAGAGAAAGGGATACACAGAATCTGAAGCAGGCTCCAGGCTCCGAGCTGTCAGCATAGAGCCCAACATGGGACTTGAACCCTCCAACCAAGAGATTATGACCTGAGCTGAAGTCGGACACTTAACCTACGGAGCCACCCAAGCACCCCTGGAAGATGAAATGCTTTTTATCTTTGCCATCCCTAGCCGCTGGCAAACATTCACTAAACCCAGGGGGCAAAATCTTTGAAAATTCCTGTTTATCAAAATTGCTAACAGCAAACTTTTTGTCCTGAGTTTCACCCAGCTGTGCTTCAGTTTTAAAAACTGATACACCAGCATCTTGGAAAATATCAAACATAAAAAGGAGTGCTTTCTTTCTTAGGCAAACATTATACCACCGGCAAAAATCCATCCATCGTGTGCCAGCAAGTTGGTACAGCAAGAAATCAGCCAGACTCCGTTATTTCTCAGGACTCAGAAAGTAGCCAATTGACATGGAATTCAGCTTAAATAAATCATCTCATTAGGGGCGCCTGGGTGGCTCAGTCATTTAAGCGTCCGGCTTCAGCTCAGGTCATGATCTCATGGTTCGTGGGTTTGGGCCCTGCATCGGGCTCTGTGCTGGCAGTTAGCTCAGAGCCTGGAGCCTGCTTCAGATTCTCTATCTCCCTTTCTCTCTGACCCTCCCCTGCTCACGCTGTCTCTCTCTCTCTCTCTCAAAAATAAATAGAAACATTAGAAAAAATTTTTTAAAAATCATCCCATTAAACAAATGTGCCTATGGTAAAGAGTTTATTATAGCATGCGCTTGCTGATTCTAATACAAAAATATTACCAATTAGCAATGTTGCTCCCTGCTTTTCACTTCTCTCGCCTTCCTAGACACAGAGAAGACTGCTTCCCAGGCCCCTGGCAGTCAGGCAGGGACAGATTACTAGTTTTGGCCAATGCCTTCAGAGAAGAGGTGACAAGTGTCACCCCAGAGTGGAAGCTTGGGAAACATTCCTGCGCAACCTTCTGCTGGGCTGGGTCTATGACCATCTGGGTCGCAATGTCCGCCGCCCTGGGCCGGCAAGGAGCACGAGTGAGAAGGAAACCCGCAGTGTGTTCAGCTGCTAAGATCCGGGGTGTGTGTGTGTGTGTGTGTGTGTTAACCTCTCTCTTTCAGTGACCATCACCGGCAGGCTCCTCAACGGATATCCGGCAGAAAACCAGGGCAGAGGACAAGTCTCTACAAGACAGAGCGTTACAGGTCTGCAGGAATCAACAGTTTCTTTTCATCAAAGAGAAGCTGGCTGCGATTTCAGTCCCCGGTCCAGCAGCACTAATCCTGCGCTTCAAAGGCCCACTAATTTGTTCACTCCCAACTGCAGAAGACCCCACACGCATTCTTCCCTCACACGTCATTTCTAATCGTCTTGCTTCATATAAACACTATTTTCATATGCAACAGGACAAGGGACTACTTCTCTATTTTTAGGTGCTCTGTCAGCTCTGGGCCTGGCCGACGGTGTTTATATACATTTGGAGTGACCTCCAAGTTTTCGGGCTGGCTACCGCACTGTGTTTGTCCAGGGTTGGAGTCATTGGTGAGAGCAGGGCATCATGCAGGTGACAGGGACTGACGTCTATTTTATCCCACATTCATCAAGTCCAAACTGTTGGTTTGGATCTATTTTAGCTTGTCCCAACAATAAACGTGGATCTATTCTTGTAATATTTTGTGCTACGATCAGCAGAAGAAATCTGGTCACTGTACGTCCCCAGTGAACTTCCTGATTACTAAACAGTATCACCAGTGGTTGGCCCGTTGGTCTTGTCTTTGCTTCTTCATTCATTCAACAAATATTTATTGTGCCTGCTTTGTGCTAAGCACGTAACAGGCTCCAAGCATCCAGAGTCTAATCTCAGTCTATGGGTCGATAATACTATTAGTTTATTAAAATGTCTGTCCGACCACTAGAGAGGCTTGGCAGTTAGGGGTATTTTGTTTTAATAACACAAACAGATGGATATTAAGTGCCTTACTTTTGACTGTTACAGGGGAACTTGATGCGTAAGGAATGATGTTCCTGAAAGTCAATTCAATTAATTTTACCAAGGAAATTAGGAAAATCAACGTTATTGCATATGATGCTGGGGTAAGACTTCAGATTGATAAGAGCAATTAAGGTAGAATTTAATTTAAGGTAGACTCTGAAGGGTGCCTGGCTGGCTCAGTCAGCAGACCAGGAGGCTCTTGACCTCAGGGGCTGTGAGCTTGAGCCCCACACTGGGTGCAGAGATTACTCACATACAGACACACATAATTTAAGGTAGAATTTGAAACCTTGTAAAGAGTTGTATAGGTATTTCTACTTAGGCACATATGGATTGCAGGGGGTTTTAACTCTGGTCGTCCTAAAATAGGTGAACTCCATAGAAGACCTTCTCCTGCCTTGGATACTAAGGACGCTTTATAAATACTTGGTGGTGATGAGGCACGAAGTGGAAGCTTCCTTCCATCATCACTGCAGGCTTCTTGTGCCACGGTTCTAGCATGCTCACGGCCACCGTATGGGGGCCGAGGCAGGGGCCTCTGAGACCCTGGCAGGCTCGGACACCTGAGGGGCTCGCTCTTTGCAGTCTGTGTGCAACACACACTTCTGTTCGTAACCTTCTTTCAAAAGTCACTTTAAAAAGCAGATTCTAGGGGCACCTGAGTTGGTTAAGTCTGACCTCAGCTCCCGTCATGAGCTTGCGGTTCGTGGGTTTGAGCCCCGCCTTGGGCTCTGTGCTGACAGCTCGGAGCCTGGAGCCTGCTTCGGATTCTGTCTCCCTCTCTCTCTGACCTTCCCCTGCTCACACTCGGTCTCTTGTTCTCAAAAATAAACATTAAAAAAAAAAAAAAAGATTCTACTAATCAAAATATGAAGATTCAGTACATGGAATGCTTTGGCTCATTTGTTTTCAACCTTTCTTCCTCTCCAGACATGACGCTGGTATTGGCCATGTACCCCAAGGCTGCAGTCCAGGAGCGCCTAGGCTTACCAGCGATGCCCCCAGAGAAAACTATTCATTTGCCAGAGCCCCTCTCACCCAGTGCCTTTGGAGATACACCTGAGAATGAGGTTAGCAGAGAAAAACCATGACTGTGAGCTACTTTAGACACAAAGTGATCTTTTGTAAACATGAGCAATTTGCCGTCAAACTGACGTGGGGAAAACATTCACAAGTGATGTAGGTCATTCATTCTCACAGCGAATCTAGATAAATGCAGATGCAAATGAACTTAGTGGAACTGCAGAAGGATGTTTCAAGTCTCAGAATAAAACAGCAAACACTTTACATTATAACTATATTTGGACCCAAGATATGGTGCCTAATTATGGGCCTTTTCTTTTGTCTGTACACTTATTTTTATACCCCTGGATGTGTGGTGTAAGGAATCGAGTTGAATCTATATTGAGAACGTGGCTAAATGGGAACACTCTGTTTATCTGCTATTTCTACCTTCTAATTGGAGAAGGGACAAACCATTAGTTACCGGAGCCTTCAGGATTTTGGTACCAAGACAGGAATATTTATCTAGACTGTGGAAAAAGTTATAATGAATGTTCGAAGTTTAAAACACTCTCCCTGGTACTTCGATAAAATAAAATGTAAAAACCCTACAATGGTTTTGCTGGTACCCAGTGGTTAGCATCCACTGAGGGTTAGAACTAAAGTCGATACTGAATCAAAATTTCTTTTATTTGCAAAGAGCAGATTGGGGTCTCTGTAGATAACACACAAAACTACAGAACACAGTTAAAAGCACTTTCTTTCACGACGGAACAAAGTTCTGTCATAAAACTATTACTCAATCACGTTAAGGCCACCTCACAGTCTTACATAAGCTGTCTGACATTTATCTCTACAGTTGATTGCTTTTATAATTTTATTTCACACCAGGAAAATTTATGGGCGGTTTTCTTTCAAACATCCTACAGTTAAAAAAGAAAGAAAGAAAGACAGAACCCAGGCTTTCAGCAGATGCTTTCTTTCTCTTCATGGTTTGCCAGATAGATTTGTGTTCTCTTTTGTTCAGGATATCTTAAGGTATAGCACTGTGGTTTTTCAAAACGAACCCTGAAAGACAGAATATGAGCTTCCCCACAGTCTACTGTTACATTTTTCTCCAAGTCGGTACAAGAAAGGCGAGATTTCAGGAAGAACTACTTACTGGGTGGGCAAATTCGTCAGGCATGAATTGGCAAAGTTCTACTGTAATTCGATTTTAAAAGCTTATCTCCTCGTAATAGTCAAGATCGTGTTCAGCTGTAAATGAACCCAGAGTCTGAATAGGGCACTTGATTATCATTATTGCCTTGGTCTTTTTTTTTTTTCTTTTTAATGGTTCTAAGAGAATTCTTCCCACCTTCGTTAAAAAGAGCACAGGAGCTCTGCCCTTGGCGTTCCCATTTTTCTTCCTAGCAAGGCACCGGCATATGCGTCTGTGAGAGCGCGCATGCGGGTGTACACACACGGCTTCTAAAGGGATACTCACTAGAATTCAAAGCCCAGCACATGGATTCAAATGTCTACCAAGTTTGGGGTTTTCTATGTGAAAAAACGTATGATGCACAAGGAAGGAAGTGGAAATATTCACTATAAAATTCGTTTGGATTTCAGTTTCAAAAATATAAAATCAAGGATTTGTGGACAGCCTGGGAACATGAGAAGCGGTGTGAATTGGGGTTTAGATTCTGCTATATAAAGTCAAAACTTAACTAATTTGTTCAGAAATGTCCTGGAGTACAGAGATGAACTCGTGATCAGGAGGACAAATGTCACCTGCAGGCTGAAGGCATCCTCTGGGATGCCCACCATGATTCCACTCTGTGGACCCCAAGGGCAGGATGCACATCCATGCCTCTTGCTAATTTGTTTTACATAAATTTATTTCAGCTCCAACTTTTATTATTACGATTTTTCAAATGTTTATTTATTACTTTTGAGAGAGAGGAGCAGAGAGAGAGACACAGAACCTGAAGCAGGCTCCAGGCTCTGAGCTGTCAGCACAGAGACTGAGGTGGGGCTCGAACTCATGAATCGTGAGATCATGACCTGAGAAGTTGGATGTTCAACCGACTCAGGCATGCAGGCGCCCCTCAGCTCCATCTTTTAACCACAATTACTGACCAAACTCTGTCCTCTATTTATCTGCGAGGCCAGCATGCAGTTGTCCGATTTCTTTGGCCGTGGGCAAGCAGAAATAAAGGAGAATGGAATTTCATACTGGGTGAAGAGCTGTCTTTTTGATCACATAGACCTTTATTAAGCCCCTCGGCGTTTGCACAAGAGAAGTCGAACGCAGACAAAGTTAAACCTGAACATCGTCAAGCCGTAAGCGTCCGGTGAAGAGTTAAGGAAGAGCTTTAGAACAGCTCGCCCAGCTCTTCAAGGGTTTCAACACACTGAATTCCTTGCACGTCAGTGTTAGGCTGCAGTTGCTCAGTCCATGGCAATAAAAAGGTAAAATACGGTGACAGTCAAAGGACAACCGAGCCTTCTGGGAAGATCTCCACCGGCCCCCACGGGCGAGGATCCCCCAGCGCAGGTAAATGCACGTGAGGAAGCGCTCGAGTCTCTCTCCCGGCAGCCCCTGTGTGCTGTGGAGCCCTCAGCGGTGCTAATGGCTGAATGCTTAATCAAAGGGACACATCTCCATTAGGCCTACCTTGTCAGGCTCAGCCACCAGTTCAATGTCCCCAGGCTGCTGGGACTGTTGTTAACTTCGTGAAACCCTGAGTGTGCGGGACTTCCCTCCTCCGCCGACCGGAACACTGTGTCTTCTGCTGCCTGATGCCATGCTATCAACAGGATAAAGAATCCAAATGACAGGGGCGCCTGGGTGGCTGAGTCGGTGTGGCGTCCGACTTCGGCCCAGGGCATGATCTCATAGCTTGTGGGTTGGAGCCCCGTGTCCGGCTCTGTGCTGACAGCTCAGAGCCTGGAGCCTGCTTCGGATGCTGTGTCTCCCTCTCTCTGTGACTCACCCTCGCTCATGCTACTAAACATTAACAAAAGTTTTTTTTTTTTTTTTAAAAGACTACAAACTATATCTGAGCGCCTGGGTGGCTCAGTTGGTTAAGCATCCGACTTCGGCTCTGGTCATGATCTCACGGTTCGTGGGTTCGAGTCCCGTGTCGGGCTCTGTGCTGACAGCTCAGAGCCTGGAGTCTGTCTTCAGATCCTGTGACTCCTTCTCTCTCTGACCCTCCCATGCTCACGCTGTTTCTCTCTCTCTCTCTCTCTCTCTCTCTCTCTCTCTCAAAAAAAAAAAATACAAACTATATAATTTATTGTTTTCATAGAATGGGTTTATTATCTCTAAGGCAACACCCATAGACATAAGTTTGTGACTCAATTAAATGCAAATAAGCAAAAAGAAAATAAAAATAACATGGTATTTTATGTAAACAATTGAAGAACTACTTCATATCAAACTCATTTTCCAGAGACGGATGGCACAGTTTCACAGAGGTCAAACAAATGTGTGGAGTGTGGCACTTTTGCTGGGGTGCTGACAGTTCCCCAAAAGTGTGACTAGACAGGGGTCCCTCACATTCTAAAGAACTCAGCATTTCTGCAGGGATACATTTAGCAAATGTTTGTAGGGTTCATTTTATATACTTAAATTAGCAGAAATAATTTAGTTGATTATATTAAGGTTTTCATGATCAAAATGTGTACTGTTACCACCCTAGACTTACACACACGGACGCCGTGTGGGTAAGAGTGCGCACCCACATGCAAAATGCTACAGCATTTCTGAAATGTGCATCAAGACCGAAGAACTGTAAGGTCTGGAGATGGCGCAGAGCTACTGAGAAGTTCATTTTTATCGCACGTGGGGAGGCTGCACTTAATAAATGTTCTATTTTCCGTGTCATCAAGGTAACAGCTCATTAAATATGGTGCTTGAATAGGATTTCTAGGGTCAAGTGTTGAAAAGAATGAGGAAAGAACCCACGAGAAATTCGGCTCACCTAGTATTTACATTCATTTCCACACTTTGCTTTCATAAAGGAGCAAGATGAAAACGGTTTGATTCTTGGAAAAAAATCATATGAAAATAAGAGGACAGGTTTTAAGATCTGTGTTAAGATCTGAGTAGGAACGTCCATTTCCCTAACAGGACTATTCTAGAATTTCTCCTAGACAGGAGTTAGAAACTTCCAGTGTAACTGAATGAGAATGGACTATTTATTGTAGAGATTTTACAGGTCACCTCTGGGATTGATTTCTTTCTACCTTCATTGAGCATGCCAGTGCCTGGCCTCAGGAGAAGATTGAGGGCGCGGGAAGTAACCCAATGCTAGAGAAATCTAGAAGGCAAAAGATGTCAGTTTGCCTGGCGGATCTCTGTGTATTTTCCAACAATCCTAACAGACAATTTAGAACTGTGAACATCATTTATCTAAGGAGGTCCTCCCACTCCTGACCTTCCTGACAACAAAAGTAACAACTTCTAGTAACTCCTAGAACATGGCAAAGTTGAAGCATTCACAGAAAAGTCTGATGATATAAAACGCCATTTTTCCTGAAACAGACCCAGGGGTAAGAGCTGTCTCTTCCTGCGAAGGGCCTCAGGCACATTTCCGTTCAGTCAGTCAGCAAGTATTTATTGCCTGTTATCTTCAATATGTGGCAGGAGGTGCCACGTGACATGATGCTGGATACAGGAGTGAAAATGAGGTGAAGAAAACACCAGAAAGAACCAGCACGTAACCCAGAAAGTTACCGGGCATCTTCACCAGCACTCTTTCCATTTACAGACTTCCTTGTTTATGATGGGGCTAATAATGAAAATGGAAATGTGTCGGTGGCTCCAACCAGAAGAAAGCTAATTGCAGCTCACCAAAATGACTGCACCAGATCTTAAATCAGCAACGTGACCACAGCCGACCGAAGAGATTTAGAGGGGCACCGAATGAAGTGGGAGGAACAAGAAACAGTATTAAGAATCATTATGAAATGAAGATGAATCTGAAGAAATTTTATGTCCCTTAAAGCTCAGTTATCCAGGACGGCGAGGGAATAATAATTGAGGTTGGCTAGGGGTGCCTGAGGGGCTCAGTCATTAAGCATGAGTCATTTCGACTCAGGTCATGGTCTCATGGTTCGTGAGTCTGAGCTCCGCGCCTGGCTCTGTGCTGTCAGTTCAGAGCCTGGAGCCTGCTTTGGATTCTATGTCTTCCGCTCCCTCTGCTCCTCCCCCCCTCATTCTCTGTCTCTCAAAAAATTAATAAACTTTTTAAAAAATTAAAAAAAAAAGAATTGAAGTTGGTTAAAAAAAATGTCAGCTACCTAAAAATTATTTCAAGTAGTCCCCCAAAACCACCCTCTGATGACTTCTCTTAAACTTAAGACCAATACCTAATGAGAAGAAAACTACCACACATAGGGATTTAATACATAACAGGCCCGCCATACAAGGTATTTCTGCATATGACCAAACATTACAAAGAACCATCAGATCGTAAAGAAATATTCACAGTATTACTGAAAAAGGAAAACAACACGAGGTAAGTATAAACTCAAAATACCAAGGGGCTCCTGGGTGGCTCAGCTGGTTAAGTGCCTGACTCTTGACTTTGGCTTAGATCATGATCTCATGGTTTCTGAGACAGAGCTCTGCATCAGGCTCTGTGCTGTCAACACAGAGCCTGCTTAGGATTCTCGGTCTCCCTCTTTCTGCCCCTCCTCCCAACTCGTTTGCGTGCCTGCTCTCTCAAACTGAATAAACTTAAAAAAAAAAAAAACCCTCAAACATCAAAACTTATAGTTATCAGGATAACTGTATAAAGCTTTGGTAATTTCCTGTAGTATGAGCTGGGCTTTTATATTTTTTCCTTATTTATTTTAAGTAAACAAGAGGGTTGAGATTAAATACAAGGGCAATATGTACTCTCATCATTAAAGCAAAAATACTTAGAAGATATGTCTCAACATACTGTTTTTTGACACAGGTGTCTACACACATACCATCTTCCATTTTGGTAGAATTCCAAAAACAAATACGTATTTTCTAAGGTTTGGTACGCAAGCCTTATCTTTTCAAGTAGCACGTCCATTTCTTGAGTGCAGGGTCCATTCCTTCAACTTCGTAATACTGCTGGTGACTGGTAATAAGACAGTAAGAACGCCGTGAAGACCTGCTCCTCACGACTGCAGTCAACCTCGTCACCTGTGGGCATGTCCCGTGCTACTTGGGTACAGCTGCTTAGTAACAGGGAGATGGCTCTACTGGTTGGTTATATAATGGGAATAAACAAAGAAAAAATAGAAACCCAAGTCCACGATAAAGCCAGGGAGTATCTCGTTAAAGGAGAGAAAAAGATCCCATAACCCTTAGTACATGATAATCCTCTAGAGGTACCTGAGGCAGAAGTACTGCCTCCGTGGAAGAGAGCCCGAGGGAGAAGTACATGCTCCCCTTCAACAGAGGGGGTGCTTCTGTGCCCAATGGCAGTCCTTAGGTTACACAAAAAGAAATATGGGAACGCTCGTGAAATGTAATTCCAAAGACAACTACGAGGAAATGCTATATCAGTGTAAGATACAAGTCCAGGGGCGCCTGGGTGGCCCTGTCACTTTGTCTGGCTCTTGATTTTGGCTCAGGTCATGATCTCACGGTTCTTGAGTTCGAGCCCCGCATGCTGGACTCTGTGCTGACAGTGAGGAGCTTGCTTGGGATTCTTTTTCTGCTGCTCTCAAAATAAATAAAAAAAAATAGCATATCTGTTATTTCTCAAAGCAAAGAGATTTTCCAGGGTTCCATGGGTAGCTTAGCCGGTTAAGTATCTGACTTTGGCTCAGGTAATGATCTCAGGGCTCGTGGGTTCGAGTCCTGCACGGATAGATCAGAGCCTGGAGCCTGCTTCTGCTTCTGTGTCTCCCTCTCCCTGTCCCTGCCTCCTTGCTCTCTTTCTCAAAAATAAACATTAAAAAAATTTTTTTTAGAAAAGAGATTTCACAATCCTTGAATTAAATTTTCTTTTTTACTTCCCCTGCCCTAAATGACTATGTTACAATTCCCTGATTAAGTCAGAAGTAGAATGAAAAAGAGCCCATCAAAGCATTTGCCAAGTTTCTGTGCTGAAAACCACCTAGCCACAGACGAACCTGCAGATCAATTCTCATTTTCACCATCAAGAGAAACTATAAAAGATGACCCCAAATTACAAAGAAACGGCCCATTGATTCAGCTATCATTCAGCTATGCTAAATCTCATATGAAATCTCTAAGTCAGTTTCTGCAACATCACAACCAAGAGATGCTTTGCATTAAGTTGTGAAAAGCAGGATAATGATGTTTGCCAGTAATGCTCTCCCCTCCAGTAAGTCCAATTGCTGTTTTTATCACTCTTTCAGCACAAGATGAACCAATCTGCAGCATATATTTGACCTCTGGAGAAGAAAATTTTCAAAAAGTACTCTTGCTATATATTTCTACGTCTTTGGTGGCCATAAAGAAAGCCGAAAGTATTAAGCTAATTAGAATAAAGTATTCCAAGTTTGGGCAGCATAAAACTTCAGGATAGCTCATGTATCCACAAAATAGACCAGAATTTACTAATTTTAGCACACTATGTCTAAAGTAGTTAAAGAATTAATTAATCCAGAGAACAAGTGTTTACTAACTTAAAAAAATTTTTTAACCTTTCTTTGAGAGACAGAGACAGAGCACGAGCAGGGGAGGTGCAGAGAGAGAGAGAGACACAGAATCTGAAGCAGGCTCCAGGCTTTGAGCTGTCAGCACAGAGCCTAATGCTGGGCTCGAACCCATGAACTGTGAGATCACGGCCTGAGCCGAAGTTGGACACAAGCAACTGAGCCACCCAGGTGCCCCCAAGAGGTTACTAACTTTAAAAAGCACTTATTAGGATGGTTTTACAAAAATAATCAGATATGACTTGTCTTTAAAAAAAAAAAAAAGACCCAGTAAGATAAAGAAATAAATACCAATCTTTACAAAGCATATGATAAGAAAACACACAAAATCTGGGGTTCACAAGCAACAGTAAAGGGAGAACCTCATTTGGGGAAAGCGGATAGCGTGGTAACCACTTAGCACCTCCTCTCTAGCCCTGTTCAGCTAAGAAATCCTTTGCTTAAAGCATCTACTTGGCATTTTTTATATCCTGTAGACCTGGACCCTGAAAGATACCAGCGTGTATCCAGGGCGCCCTGTGCATACGCGCTGCACAGGGAGAGCGGAAAGCAAGCGCAGAACACCCCACCACGACACACGCGTGCAAGGGCTCGAGAGGTCACCAGCACCTAGAAGTCCCAGCCTGGGACCCGGTCATGCAGTAGCACCAACTACCCATCGGGTTATGTAGAAACTGTAGCTCCAACAACGGCGATCATGAAAAAGCAGGTTTATGATGAAAACAAGACATCCAGATGTACAGGTTAGCGATGCAATTTAACTTGTAAGCGTCAATGATACAAAAGTTCAGTAAAATTAAGTGCTTGGCAAAACCTCTTTCCTGAAAGAGCCTAAATGTCCATCACCTGGTGAGTGGATCAAGAAGATGTGGTATATATACACAATGGAGTATTACATGGCAATGAGAAAGAATGAAATCTGGCCATTTGTAGGAAAGTGGATGGACCTTGAGGGTGTCATGCTAAGCGAAATAAGTCAGGCGGAGAAGGACAGAAACCACATGTTTGCACTCATAGGTCTAACAGGAGCACAGGAGAAACCTAATGGAGGACCAGGGGGAGGGGAAGAGGGAAAGAGAGTTGGGGAGAAAGAGGGACGCAAAACCTGAGAGACTATTGAATACTGAAAACGAACTGAGGGTTTAAGGGGGAGGGGGAGGAGGGAAAAGAGGTGGTGGTGTTGGAGGAGGACACTTGTGGGGAAGAGCACTGGGTGTTACATGGAAACCAATTTGACAACAAACTATTTAAAAAATAAAAAATAACAAAAAATTTAAAAAAATGATAAAAAAAATAAAAAACACCTCTTTCCTGAGAATACAGATGAGGCCAGATCAGCCGGCCCCGAAGCCCAGACATCGCCACGAGGGAACCATCGGTGATGGAAGCCGCCAGCACTTTCACCTACAGCTAGTGCTTCCCTCCCCCGTCCCTGATAAAGCCAGCTCCTGTCCCCAAAGCGATTTATCCCACAAGAACATTTTCTCTCTGGGTAAGCCCCCTACGGCAGTATAATGAAGACAGATTATTCACACTGTTCCTCCAGTCCCCGAACTCCTCTTCTTGCTAAGTTTCCACTGACATGCTTTGACTCTTCATGTCCAGGGCTGTGACCTGAGAAACATTTGCTAAAAGCGACTTCCAGATGACGTGGGGGTGATTACTCCAGCAGATTTCCTCTGCAAGCAGCATTGGACTTCATTTGGCCGGACTTCGTCTCCTCTCTAGGACTCAAACTCCCCCGACGTGGCCCCCTGTTTGGGTTTCCCGGGTAGCTGTGCGTGCCAGGCCCAGGAAAAATGCTAAAAAGTACGCTGACGAATGGATGAGTTTGTTAAGGTTGAAGTGTCACAGCCTGGGAAGCGTCAACAGCAGAAACTTCTAGCCTCACGGTTACAGAGGCTGGAAGTCGGGCCTCCACGTGTCAGCAGGGCTGGCTCTGCTGAATCCGTTCCTTGCTGCCCCCTGGCTCCTGGAGGTTTGCTGCCGGTCTGTCTTGGACATTCCTCAGCTTCTGTTCACCAGCCTGCCCTCTGCCTCCATCTTCACGTGACATCCTCCCTACGTGAGTCTCCATTTCCCTTGTTTATAAAGACGCCGGGCATATTGAATCGGGGCCCACTGGAATGGCCTCATCCTCACCTGACTATGTGTGCAAAGGCCCTATTTCCAAACCAGACAACATTTCTATGCTGTTGGGGGTTAGGACTTCAGGACTTCCTAACAATTGCCTCGCTAAGCTACTTCTCATGAATCAAGGGAATGGTGTGGAGCACCAGCAGGGGCCGGGGGGACCGCCTGCCAGGACTTCTGTAAGAGGAAAGGTTTTTTTTATTTGCTCCAAAGCCTCACGATCACTCAGGTGGATGAATGAATGGGCTGTGCTGTGGCCACAAAGGCTGTTCTCAAATATCCTTTCTCTTCCTTCTAAGCAATGGCAGCGTTCGTTTCTCCAGCGTGAAGTCGGGCAGAAGCCTTCAGGAACAACGTGCCACGGGTCGCGTTCCTCTCCCCTACGGCAGTGACAGTGGAGGTACACGCCATCACCATGGGGACTCGGGGACCACAAAGAGCACTGCTCCCCAGCTAACATGCTGGACGTGGATCCTGAGCAAGGGAATCAACGTCTGCGGTCTACACCACCGAGACTTTGTCTGTTTCTGAAGCACAACACCACACGGGCGGGAGTTCCCTACACTGAATTCTTGCTCTGTTTCCTTGGGTTTCTCTTTGTTACGTCATCAGGAGAGGGACGTCCATCACATGAGTTCATGGAAAGTAACAGGCCTAACTGCAGAATGTCACATGAGTCTGAGCCGCTCTGCCCCAGGCCCTGAGAGCATTCGTACTTAGCCAGGGATCAGAGCCGCCAAAGAGCCCCACGCGACCAGCCCGTCAGGTCAGCTCACAGAGACGCTAAGTCACCCGAAGCAAAATTCGTTCGTTCATTCGTTCCGCCGTTCGTGGGTGTCAACGTTTCACTGAAATCAATTGATCTTATCCAGAATGTACTTTGTATTTAATGTCAGTCACTGCAAATAGTATTTTACAGATTTTTTTTTTTTGCAATTCATTATATTCGCTTACATTTCTTGGAGTATAAATTTTCGTGGCATTTAAAAGCAAACAGATGAATAAACGGTTCACTTAAGATCATGAGAAGTAGTCTGTCCTTTTCAGAAAGGACGCCTGCCCCTCCTCTGCGGTGGCAGAACCAGATTTACCAGCCACGGGACCGAATTTTAACCAGACTAGAAAACATTCCTTCTTGTCAGAAATGCAGTGAACAGATGGGAAAACAAACAAGCAGAAACTACGGACGACTCATCTCAACAGTTTGTTGGAACGGTAAAATAAAAGACTTCTTCCAACTTTACCCTTTAACTAAAATCGTGTTTCTTAAACAATTTTAAAATTGCCCTAATGGGTCACTGTTGTGCTGTAAAGGGGCAGGGGAGGGGGTGCATTTTCTTCTCCAACCAAATTTCCAAAAATTAGGGAACGTATTTGTTGACTTGTTCAGGAAACACTGCTGATCTTAGCATCGTATGCAGGCATGAAGGCCAGGAGAAGAAAGGATGACCTAATGCCTAATGATTAAATATCTGAAGAAGGGAACCACGAAGTCAAAGTTAAGACGAAACTATAATGATGGGTAGGCAGAGTCACAGAACGGGAGACAAAAGCCACCCACGGGGTTTGATGCTAACCAATGTACTACACTGGGAGCCTGGCCATTTCTCCAGGGTGATTCATTCCTTCCAGATTTAAAAAAAAAAAAAAAAAAAGAAAGAAAGAAAGGGAAAAAAAAATAAAACGAAAAAAAAAGAATGAAAGTAGAGCTTAGGAAGCATCACAAAGTGGAAAGTATTTATGAAGTAACTCATTTTTTTATTAATCTTTCACTGAATTCCATCTTCTATTTTTAATTACTTTTATTTCAGAGAGAGAGAATGAGAGGAGAGAGTGATCAAGCATGCTCCGCACTCGGCAAGGAGCCTGACGAGCAGGGCTCGAGCCCACAATTCCAGGGCACTGACCTGAGCTGAAATCAAGAATCAGATGCTCAACCGACCGAGCCACCCAGGCGCCCCTAAACTCCATCTTTCAAATGCCTCTCAAGTGGATGGCAGAGAAGGAACACTGCTTGGCTCTGGGTGATTCAAGCGTCGGCGATTCTGGTTTTCCTCCTCCTGAATTTTTCTACAATGAACACATACTGAAAACCATACTTCACATAACTTAAAAGGACTATTTCTCGGGTTCATCCCTCATTTCCAATTCCCGCTGCCCCCTGCCTCCAACCCCGTCGCTGTAACTTCCTACTGAAAACACACTAGCAGCTTTCTGGAAAGACTCCATGCGTCAGTCTGTCCAAGCGGTTAAGTCGATATAACTTACCACTCCCCGCAGACCTCTACGTAGGCCCAACTCCCCCCACCCAACCTGCTTCTGATTAGTCAATGCCCACCAGCTTTTGTTGATTCGAACCAAACCAAGAACCTTAGAGTCGGGCTCCTATCTTCTCTTTTCTCACCATGGCGCCCTGCGCACTGGCCTTGACGAGCAGACCAGGCCGGCCCCATCAGCTCTCTCTCGGCTACACAAGAGAACAAGCGGAGAGCCACATCGTCATCAGAGCGGCACATCACAAAGGCCACTTGGAGGCTTTTCTAACTTAAAAAGCGAAGCCACAGCACCTCCTGTATGCTGTGGATTCAAAGCTTGGACTAGAATCCCGTTCGCAGAGCACGTTTCGGGAGGGTGAGGAAACCTGCGAACACCACTTGGCCTCGCTTCGGGCAGAGACCAAGAAATTCGGAGACGCTTCCCATCCAACCAAAATCTGTGTGGTTCACAATGAACAGTGTAGCATGTAGTCTTTCAACAGAGGCCTGACCTCTTTACTATCCGGCCCTTTACAGAAAAAGTCTGCCGACTCCCGAGTTAGAATAAGAAACAAATTCTTGTCCAATCAAGCACAACTATGTTCTGTGTCCTGGGCAGTGGTGCCAAAGCCCCGCCCTCAAACGGCACAGATGCTCTCCCAGACCCTGGCACCAACCAGAAATCCTGCCACCCTAGCCAACAACATCTCTATATGGACCTACTTCCACCTCCTTCTCCAGTCTTTCTCCCGCTCACCCAGCACCTCACTTCCAACACCGGCCTACTCACCTGCGATTTTCTCTTCTCCAAGCCTCTTGCTAGAACGCGCTTCCCGAAAGTCTAAATCCCGTGCGCTCTTCAGATCCATTCACGCCTCTCTCTCTCTGCAGCCTGTCGGCGTTCCTCAGTGGTGAGAACCCACAACTTTGAGCCCTGTCTTCCTCCCGCTTTGAAGGTTCCCTACTTTGATGAGCACACGCTGTCCTGCGTGTATTTCTTCTGTGCCCGCTCTCCCTCTAGCCTGCAAGCTCACTGAAGGCAGCGCCTCATCCCCTTGGACTCCCTCACCTGAACTATGAGCTAACAAACATTTTTTAGAGTAAAAGAAGCCAAACATATAATCACTGTGTGAAGAGCTTCTTCTGAAAACCTCCAACTTCGTATTTAAAGATTTTCAAGCTAGTTTGAGAGAAGACAGATTGGCAAACATTCATGGGGCAGGTGGAGGTAAGAGCGGGGCGCATTGGGGCAACAACGTGCTGTTGGTGAGGGACTGAGTGCAAGGGGTGGGGAGGGCATCATGAGCAGAGAGGCCGTGGGCACGACAGGTGGACAGAACAGTCCATCAGAGGCTGTCTGTGGGGACAGAGGGAGCTGAGACCCGGGAGTTGGGAAACACAAGCAGATTCACTGCAGTGGGAAGAGACCGCCACTCCGGGCTTTCAGTGCAATGTGAGCCGGTATTTGCAGTGCAGAGGACCACAGTCCTGGGCTCCCGTGTGCAGGTTGGATGAGAGCAGTCAGTCTAGAGGTGCTCAGGAGTCTCAACAGTTAGGAAACTAGTGCCCCAGATGGGAAGTTGCCCCAGCAGCGGTAGAGGGGACAAGACGGGACAGGCAGAACGGGCAAGGCCTCGACACTGGGTGTAGGAAAAGAGTTAAGGTGCGTCCAAACTTTTTTTTAATATTTATTTTTGAGAGAATGAGTGAGTGCAGACCAGTGGGGGATGGGCAGAGACACAGAACCCGAAGCAGGCCCCAGGCTCAGCACCGTCAGCACAGAGCCTGACATGGGGCTCGAACTCACAAACTGTGAGATCATGACCTGAGCCAAAACTGGATGCTTAACAGACTGAACCCCCCCAGGTGCCCCGTGGGACATCCAAAGTTTCTCATCTTCAAATGGCTTTGCCACACTTAGAAGTCAGACCCCAGAGTCCAGAACTGCCTGCATCATACACTGTTGGTTGTGAAATATACAGATTGCCAATGAAGAGAAAGTTGCTCTAAACATTTTAGGCCCACCTGAAGTTCAATGCTATTGAAGAACCAGATGGGATTATAGACACATTTTGTCATATTTTGTCATTAAAAAGAAAAAGCCCTCTTTGGTAGTTCTCCAACAACACTGCAACTGAAAGTAAAAGCTAGGGAGAAAATATTTCCAAAGTTGTCAGTTTTTATGAGGAATCATTCAACATTATTTAGACTAAGGTTTTTTTCAATTTTTAAAAATTTATTATTGAGAGACAGAGAGAGAGAGCACGAGCATGGTAGGGGCAGAGAGAGGGAGAGACACAGAATCTGAAGCAGGCTCCAGGCTCTGAGCTGTCAGCACAGCGCCTGATGCGGGACTCGAACTCACAAACTGCTAGATATGACCTGAGCTGAAGTCGGAGACGTAATCAGCTGAGTTGCCCAGGCACCCCAGACTAAAGTTTTTTCAAAGTAGACCATGCACCACCTGGGGTGCTTATAAAAATGGCAGCTTTTGACCACAACCTGCCAGGCTAATCCAACCAGTTAAAATATTACAGTGACTCAGAAGTAGTTAAAAATAAGCAAGCAGAATATACATGCCAATGGAATTCACACAGCATATATAGAATCTCGAAATATAAAGCATACTTCTAGGATATTTTATCCTGACACATTTTATATATTTAAATATATGTTATCCATCTTCATAGTTGCTCAAGGTTAAAAATAATGAAAGATGAAATCCAGGTGAATTTCTGCAAAACCTTAGAAGCAACCGTGGGAGCAAAGTCTGAAAGCCTCAGGTCTTAGTCACTTCACTGATACCCGCTGAAGGGCAGGCCAGAAATGCAAATGTAACCAATGACCCAGCTGGCAATTAACATCTAGCAACAACGTACTGAAAAGGGACAAATGGTCACCTTACGAGTCAAGATCTACCAGTTAATAAGCTGCCTGGTTGACAACCTTTCTTTTCACTGCTACCAGCCTCTTCTACCCGATGGGACACGGTCCCATCTCAGAGCACACCCTCGTGCCCCGTCCTGTCCCACCCCTGGGAACCGAGCTCCTGACATCCAGGCTAGAGCTTGCCTTTCCCCGCTCCCTCGGGGATTTTTCTAGGATTACCCTCTTCAATTTTACTTGTAGCTTATATTTGGGAAGCACTTTTTTCTTTCCTTTTCCATTAGGAAGGACCCACATGGTAAAAGGGTTCAGATCAAAGCCCCCAAGCACAGAGTGAGCCCAGAGGAGCCCAGGCTAAACCATGCTTCCCTTTCCAAAGCCAAGTACCTTTTCTCAACAAGCGTGCTTACTGAGACCTGCCACGAACTCCCCCCTCTGGCCCGGTGACTTGTCTGGCAAGCCTCGGGTAGCACAGCAGCCTGAGGCCTGGCACTGAGAAATAAATCCTCTCCAGGGAAGAAAAAACAAGTTCCTCTACAAAGAAATGTTTGATCGACTGCAGGACACGGTCTGCCATCAGCGGCCCACGGGTGAGTCTAACGAACAGCCAGGATATCGAGTGCCTGATGCTCAAAGCTCTCCTGCTCTCCTCCACCCCAGCCTTCTCCAGATCAGCTGTGACCCACAGGTCTGGGTCAGTGGACAGGTGAGGGGTGTGGCCCCGAGGTCGTTGAGGCTGCAGGGATGGGCTGGCCGTTGGCAGCAGCCCTCCCTACGTGCAGGTGGAGGTGACTCAGGCCACGCTGGGGGCTGGGAAGGGCCCTGACCCAGCTGCCGGGCTGTGACTCCCTGGGAATGAAGGCAGGACATCAGATGCCCGAGGACACACACCTTCCTGCTCAGGACGTAGCAGCTGAGCTGCGGATCTTTTCAAACTACTCAAAAAGCAGAAAATTCTTTGCTTGCCAAAAAACGTTTTCAGGTCTGAAAGTGTGTGTGTGTGGGGGGGGGGGGGGGGGTTAATCACATAATATGGAGAAAATGTGTGACGGTATGCAGGTATGGTGTGCAACGGGCACTGTTGTGATTTTCAACAGACTAACAGATTTTGCTTTACAGCCAATTTAGTTAAATCACATGTTACATGAATCAAATTATTATACAAACTAAAGTGATCTGATCTGAGGACCTGCTCTACATAAACATTTTACTGTTATAGCTACAAAGGCCTACAGTAAATGAAAGTTTCCTGAGCACTGAAATCCACTAGCATTGGAGATGGAAGAAAACGGAGATCCCGCATTAAGCCGTTCTTTATTATCTAGAAGTCCTTCCCTACCCACCTACTAAAGCAGATTTGAACAAAGAACTGGGTCTCCGAGCAGTCCAGGCTCATAATGTACCTCATGCTGCAACTTCTAAAAATATGAGGCACTTCCCTAAACTCACTTTCCCCTTCAAGTTGACTAACTGCGCTCCCAAGAGCACCCCCCTCCCCTTACGCCTCTGGGCCCCCCCACAGTTGGTTTTCAGCTGTCCGCACCAAGTGCAGCCCTGAGCTATGCGGTCTGCTCCCTCTGGGCACAGACGCCCCCTCCAGCTTCCGGGAAAACAGCTGCCAGAGGACCCAGCACCTACGGGACGTGGCTCTGCCCAACAGGCCAAGTTCAAACTCCCCAGCACGAGATAGTAGAGGCATCGTTCTTGTCGGTTATCGGCTGCTAACAATCTACCCAGAAACCCTGGGACTTGAAAGCACAAGAGCCAGGTGTTAGTTCTCACGAGTCTGTAGACTTGACCGGACCCTGCGGTCTCTCTGAGCTCTGCTCCATCTGAGTGGCATTCTGGTGTGGAGGACGGAACAAGTGCCAACTTCCAGGTGCCTAACTTGGGCTGCTTTTCATGGCTGCTGGATCCTGAAGGCACACGTTTCCAAAAGACACAGAGTAGGAGCCATCAGTCCCTCAAAGGCTTTGGTGCAAAGTGGCCCTGTGTCACGGGCGCTGCATTCTCAGGGGACGGACGGGCGAGGCATGTGTGGGACCTTCTCTCTGCCGCCCTGTCTTCCATGCGTCCTCCAAGGAGGGTGTAGGGATGGAAACTCTACCCACAGTCTTAGGGCACGACCCCAGGACCGCCCCGAGGGACACAGAGCCTACCATTCTGGTCCGAAGTAAAACACCTTGCAAGTGACCCGAGGGCTGAGTGCACCGTTAAGTACATGGGCTCCACTTCTCACGTGGTCACAAAGCAGTGTCGACACGCCACCCAACTGTCAACGGCCACACAGTGTGTCCACACAGGGCACAATTAACTGTGCCCAGAAAACGGATGACAACCCAACAAACACAGCTCCAACTTCTCTCCCACGTGCCTCAAAAGTGAAGGTGGAGTCTAAAGACGTGGTCTCACACACAGTCCCGATGACATGGTCTTTACGGAACCTCAGCAGGGGCAAGAGATAGGGCATAAAATTTTGAAAGAAACACGAAAAAGTAGCTTCCTATCATTTGTAAAAGGGACAGCAAGAGGAACAGACCTTCTGTGAATCTCAAAGGGGACATTAGATAAGGACTTTTTTTTCCCTAGTAATTCGAATCATTTTTTTTTAATTTTTTAATTTTTTGTTTATTTTGAGAGAGCGAGCGAGCGAGCATGAACGGGAGAGGGACAGAGAGGGGGAGACAGAGAATCCCAAGCAGACTTCACAGTCAGTCCAGAGCCTGACGCAGGGCTCGAACCCAAGAACCATGAGATCCAGACCTGAGCTACCCAGGCACCCTGATTTCTACTTCTGTGAATAGCTCCTTTATCTTCTCCATTTCCAGAGCAGCAGCATTAATTCAAGTGGTTTTTATCTACGAAGGTGCCTCCATGTTATTGGCAATCAGACAAGTGGACATATTCTGTGGTGTGAATGGTCTAGGGACCCAGACTGTCCTCTCAACTCCTCTTGGACCCCCATCCCCTTCACCTGCTGTGCAGCCTCGCAGCCCTGGGATCCCTTCTGTGCCTCCGACACACCCAGCCCTCCCCCTAAAAGCAGGCCCTCTGTGTCTTGAGCGCAACTGCATTCCACCCACGTGGACCCCCGCCCCCAGCTGTCAGGCAGTACTGGCCTCAGTCAGCTCGAGGGGGCTTTGTTCTGAGCACCTTCCTTCAAGCAGGCCTCCCTATTATTTTCTTGGTCTTGGCTTCCTGCTTACTTCCTTTGGCATACTTGTGAAAATACGTAATTATTTTACTTGTCAGTCTCTTTTTACTATTTATAATAACTACAATAGCTAGAACGTTAAGTCTCTTAAGAGCCATGGCCACGTCGCTCTTACATTTCCAGAAGTACATGGAATGCAAAAGGGGTGCGGAAGGGTCACTTGCCCTCCCGTCAATGTTTACAAAGGGAGCAACGGCAGACAAACCACACAGCCTCCCTGGACGTGTTCTATTTTCTGTTAAACAGGGGAGGCAGAATTCAATAATATTAATTTTCTTCTGGCGTTACCAGCCTATTTCACAGCTATTTACCTACTAACTTGGTTGGAGGGCTGGGTATTACTTAGACTTACTATTGAACCAGTAAAGAATTAACTTACAGTTTAATACTGTAATACTGTAATATCTTAACATGAAGTCTGGATGGAAAAGCTACGTATAATCTCACAGACCACTTTAAGCATCTTAAAATATATGAGGAAGGTCCATCAGAGAGAGAAAAATCAGGAGTAATGAACGGAACTTTAATATTTTTCCTAAGTTTGGGATTTATCTTCCACACCGGGGAGGGTGTCCAATTCTTAACAAACTGCAGTCCTACGTTTGAAGTTGCAATTTGCTGACAATCTCATTTCAAGCACATCCAAAATTAGCAACTAATTCTTTACACACACTTTATTAATAGACTCCTGAAATTCAGAGATTAGAGAGCAGCGCATTCAGGGTAGAGAGGGGAAATGCGCACAAAAGATTAATTTAAATATAATTCTTATCAAACAATCAATGATAAGAGGGGAACTACTGAATGCCTACATTTTTATCTTCCTCAGAAGTGAAATACAGAAACCAATGTGTGCAGTTACATGACTGCTAAGGAAGCTATGGACCCACAATCACCTGCACACCCTGACTGATGATTTGGCTTTAAAAATTTGTAGACATCTAAAGGGTAACTCTTTTTTTTAATTTAAAAATGTAGTTAGTTTTCGAGAGAGAGAATCCGACATTCATGATGTAGGGCTCAAACTCATAAACCGTGAGATGTTGACTTGAGCTGAAATCAAGAGTTGGGCACTTCACCAACTGAGCCACCCAGGCGTCCCTAAAGGGTAACTCTTAAATCATGACAATTCTGTGTACATTTAGTGAAAATCAGAACTCTTCCAGAAATACGTTCAGGGGAAAGATAGCCATTACCAACGAGTAGTCTTGGTCTGGCCTTTAAGAAAGAAAAAAGGGGCGCCTGGGTGGCTCAGTCAGTTAAGCGTCCGGCTTCCGGCTTCAGCTCAGGTCATGATCTCACGGTTCATGGGTTTGAGCCCCGCGTTGGGCTCTGTGCTGCCAGCTCAGAGCCTGGAGCCTGTCTTTGGATTCTGTATCTCCCTCTCTCTCTGACCCTCCCCTGCTTGCGCTGTCTCTGTCTCTCAAAAATAAATAAAAAACATTTAAAAAATTTACTAAAGAGAATAAACCACCAAAGCCTTTAAGGTCCTTTTAACTTAAGTCATAAAAAACAAAACTTGCTGACACCTGTTAGTCTAATGAATCATAAAATCTTCTTTAAGAATGCTTTTTATTGATTTTTGTCACAGTTCTTAACATTCACACCGTAGAAGATTTATTAACCCTAAAGGAGAAGGACAGAACCCAGACAGCATTTAAGAAACTAAGAAAAACTAAAAACGTGTTTGCCAGTATAAAATCAGCGAATAGGTTCTCTGCTCTCCGACCCCTTACCATCTGCGGGGAACGGACATCTCCTCCTTCGGAGGGAACAACAGACAGCTCAGATGTGCTGGGCACTAAGGTGTACCAGAACCACGCCGCCCAGCTGGCGCAGTTTATCCCCCTGAATGTTTCAACTTAAATCTTACAATAACGTATCTGATTCCAGACATGCTCCAAGGGGACGAAGAGGAGTGTTACCAGGCAGAGATGTGGGGGGAGAAGGACACAAGACAGATGGAGGCGCTCAATTCAAGAAGAACAACTCAAGTCCCCACCCAGAACCTATTCTTATTTTATAAACAACCTTAACAGGAGCACCCAAATACCCTCCAGGTGTTAGCAGATGGGAAGCAGCCAATTAGAAGAGGGAGATGGGCTTCCCGCAGGCAGACAAGAAGGGGTCACAGATTAGTAAGAGAGGAGAAAGGAGCATACACAGCTAACTTACCTGGTAGATCTTGGGCGTCTTGAGAACTTTAATCACCAAGTCCTGAGGACTTCTTAGACCCTGAAGTCATCATTAAAAAATATCCGGGGAGTCCGCATGGCTCAGTTAGTTGAGCGTCTGACCTCTGCTCAGGTCATGATCTCTGGTTTGTGGGTTCGAGCCCCGCATCAGGCTCCCTGCTGTCAGCTTGCTTCCAGTCTTCTGTCCCTCTCTCTCTCTGCCCCTTCCCTCACTGGAGCTTTCTCAAAAACAAATAAACATTAAAAAAATACTGATTTACACAAGGAAGACTAGATTATATAATACTCCATGGCTCTGAGGGTTAACAGTGAGCCCCCCAAAATTCCTGAGATATGTGTTCTCCTTAGGAAGGCTTCATAGAGAGCATGAGAACAGTGTGAACTCTGAGCAGTCCATTTGCAAAAGGCTCCAAATGGCCAAGGTTTAGCTGTAGCTAATACTCTCCTGTCCTGGGGGCAAGCAGGAAGACCGTGGTGTGGGCTCCGGGCCACCTGATATCCAGGCTCTGCTACTGCCTTCCTGTGTGCCCTTGGACAAGACACCACACTTTCCTGTTTAAAAAAATGAGACACTGGCCCATGTAACCTTTACAGTACATTTCCTTTTTAATATTCTGCTTCAAATACTATAAATGACAGACCTCCTATTACCACGTCTCTGAAATTCACGAACACGGGACAACTGGTCAACGCTTTGAAGCAAGGAGAGTTTTCAAAAGGCACACAAATGCACGCAGTTACTATGTACAGAAGGAAGACATGCCAGCTGCCTGGAGAAGGGTGGACTGCGCATGTAGACGCTAACAGGACAGACCGGTCTTGCCAGTCTAGAGTCAGAGTGCCACTTTCACTTACTTCGTGCAGATGGAAACGAGGAGAAAAATTATCCCTTTCATTCGAAGCTATTTTGGGAAAGAAGCTTTTTTTCCCATATACACTGCAAATACTCAACTGGAACATTCTGTTGTTCTTAATGCACAGGTGGTACTGTACAGCCTCATTTGAATGGAAACTCGGTTTGTGGGCTGCTGATGGAGGAGCATGTGATCAGTGCACCAGATAAATACACCACGGCTTACTAGAAAAATCAAGGCTTAGGTTGTGACTAGCATTCACCTCTTAGACTAGCTGTCCCCCTCCAAGGGCACAGAATAATCTTCGGGGTGTCCTCCGCAACCCCTCCCCCCCAATCAATCCACGACTGGCCATAGGATCCTTTAATGAGCTGGATAATGAGAATCAGTTAAATTCTTTTTATTTAGTCTGCATTACTCTTGGTAGATTCCATTCCATTAAAGGTCAACCTATGAATATGCAGAAATAGCAATCACTTAAAATATGGGAAAAAACCTGATGACCAGTGGCTAGCGCTGGGCAGGTCAGTAACTCTTTCTGCTTTTAATACCACTCTGAATGCAGGGTGGGAAACGACAGACAGGCATGGAAATACTTGCATGAACCTAGGAGGCTTTTCTGAGGCTCGTAAAGCTGTGCCCTCCCTTCTACAGATAAATATGGCTTCACCCCACCCCTGCCCGCAGCGCGACCCGCCTCCCACTTCCTCTCCTCCTCGCCTCCCTTTCTTCCTTCTACTTCGGGTAAACCTTCCTGCATCTGTTTTGCTTGGCAACACACACCAGCATTCCAACCGATGTGACCTGGCCACCGAGGGCTGATTGCAACACACCGGGGCAAACAAGGAGCCTGCTCCAAAGGAAAAGCAATCTGCAGTGGGGTTTCTGGGAGCGAAGACCGCTGGAAGTGCAGGGCTCCGCTGGGGAAGCACGGCGGCCTGGAACCACTTCATGGCCTACCCTGTGCGTGACCCTTTCGTGGCCAGGAGTGAGAGAATGTCCCAGGCGTGTTCTCTCTCATGGGGCTTTCTGCTCTTTCAGGTCTCCATTGGCCGCTCCCAACCCAGAGCCCCTGCCCAGGCCTTGGTTGGTCAAGTCAAAGCAACAGGGATAAACTGGCTGTGGCTACAGGACTACAGTACAATGCATGGCAGCTGGTATTTCCCTCTGTTTCAACCAAAGGTGTAAGAAAAATGGTCTTTCTGGAGCTGAGACAAACGCGCATCTATTTCCTAAGCAGCAACCTAGAAGTTTCTGATCGTGTCGGTCTGTTTCAAGTCCTCGGCCCGTCGGGAAAACACACGGTTGAACCAGAGAGCAAAAACAAGGACTTCAGAAACCGGGGGAAACAGATGGAAAAGCCCTTGCTCCCGGACAAAGGTGTTTGAAGGGGCTGCCTCCCGGGGCTGAACCTCGCGGGATAAATGAGCTATTTTAAAAAGCTGTGGATCTGCTCTGTAGCCCACGCATTATTCATCAATGGACAATATGCCTTATAATAAATGCAATCTGCAAATCAGAAGCAGACTCCCTGGTGCAAAACTGCAAAAATAAATCCGCCCACGCCCTGGCATGACACAGGCAGCAGAAAGCATCTAGAAATAACCCTCGCTTAGGGAGAATAAAAGCTTCCTATTTTCCAGGCGCTGCAACATGAAAATGACAGGCTAAGTAGGAAGGTCTGACAGCCTAAGTGCTAAGGTTGGACAGGCTGCTGAGAACACTGATGACTGCCCTTAGTATCTGGAGGAGCAAATGCTCAGAGGGGACAGCAGCACAGGCCAGAACCCGGGCTCTGCCACCTCTAAGGTGACACGCACTACAATGGCCTCCCTGCTCCTGCCCTGCGGTCTCAGTACGGGACCGTGTCCAGCGCAGTCTGCGGAGATATAATGGGGTCACCTCACTGCCCTGGTCAAGCCCCTCCTTGTGGCCTTCCCTGATCTGTCTGTTCCATTGACCATTGTCTTCCAAATCCCTGCAGTTGCTTCCCGTGGGCCCATTCTGGCCATGCTGGCCTCCGTGCTGTTCTTCCTACTCTCCGGGCACATGTGGGCCTCGGGACGGACGTACTGGCCCTTCCCTCCTGTCTGGAACAGTCTGCTCCCAGCTACCTGCCCGGCTTGCTCAGCAATCTCAGGGAGGCCTTCCTTGGCTTCTCCCATGTGAACTGGAAACACAGCGCTTGGCACCCCTGTCACTGCTCTTCTCCAAGGCACAGATCCTCATCGAATATACCGTATTCTTCTACAGTTCGCCTATCTGTCTCCACACTACCCGGATATAAACTGCATGAGGGCAGAGGGTCTCTGAGGGTGTTCACTACTGGATACCTAGAACATCGAATGGCGTCTGGCAGGAAGGACCCAATAAATTCACAGTGTAAACACTTTTCAGCTCCTCTACCGGCAGCCTCACGAGGGACTTTTACCAGTCTCCGGGCAGCCCAACTGGGGAGTCCCACCCACTTGTTCGAAAAGTAAAAATAAGTTCCATCGATGAGAAGTAGGCTAATTAGGAAGGTATACGTATTCTGATTCCGTGAGTCAGAAACACAGGGCCATCTCCTTCATCCCAACATCGGCCCTAAAATACTCTTGACAAAACAAAGGCACTGAAATGGAGATCATCAAAATCTAGAACATCCAGTTTTTCTCTGCTCTCTTCCGAGGACACAGATAACAAGCGCAGAACTGCATTAACTTCCCGGCCTGAGCCCTTCGGGTCAGGGCTGTTCTTTAATGCGAAGTAATACCGACTGCGGGAATGGGGAAGGCATCGATTTCTCTATCGTCTGCACGAAAAACACCAACCACAGAAAACTTTTTCCCAGAAAACTACTAATTAGTACTTCATGAGTGAGAGAGAGAGAGAGTGAGCGCGAGCGCAAGAGTGAGCATGCACAGAGAAGATCCTAAACGTTTTTCCTTCTGGAAAACCCATGGACCCAGGAAACTTTGATCTCCAAGATGAATGTTTTTGCTTCCTTCCAGGTCCCTTTCCACAAGCTGTCCTGTCCATCAGTCACAACTACCTTTGGCTCTGGAAAGTCGCAGAATGGCCTTTTCAGGATTTCTACTGTGTCATGGTCCCCAGATCAATACATAGGTTCAATCCACGCCAACGGTCCCCTTGCACGGTTCCCCAGAGGAGACCAATGCGGGTGCTGGTTTCTAATCTTTCTCAGTGTCCCTGTGTCAGATCAGAAGCTCTCGGAGGCCAACAGGCCACCTTCATGGGACCCTGCCGTCCCGGTCTTTCATTTGTGTGATTCCCCTCTTCTCAAAAGGGCCGGCTCCTCGGGGACAGAGATAGTCCCCAAACTCTAGGCCTCTCTCCCAAGTTTAAAACATTATGTGTACGGGATGCATCTCTCTGCCAAGACACAGAACATGACTTGTTCACCGAGCTCCCTACCCTTGCAAGTCTCAGTCTCCGACGCCAGCACTACCTCTTAAAAGCAACAGGTCTTCTTTTAAAGCTCATTGGGAGTGTAGGCTACTCGATTTTCAAACATGAAATATAGAAAATTTTCTGTGTAAACTGCCAAGGAATACGCTCCAAGTCGAGTGGCAATCGGAAGTTAGGGCATTAATCCACCTGGAACGTGAACACGTCAGAGCGCTCAGTCACGTCACATTCAGGAGGCATGTTCTTGTGCTCTTGGTTTTCATAAGCAAAGAATAATGATGTGTACAACTCAGTTTAGCTATTTCATATACGGATTTGGTCGGAAGAATATTTCAAATTTAAAAATTCTGGGTGACAAATGTACTCAAGGAAGGATCAAAGGAGCACTCATTATCTAAAAGGTATAATGGCCGAGACCTGAATGTAGCTGCGCAATCCCCAAGTCATTTTAACCGGAGCCAGGAAGCTTAAGAGCCCTTCTTTCCATCCATCCATTCTTTGTAATGTGTACAGAGAGGCAACCTCCTTAAGAAGTAGAAAATAAAAACATCTGTTTAGCAATGGCTTCTGTTTAGAATCTTCTGGATTAATCTTCTGGATTAACTCCAATATTTCAAAGCATAAAAATTTCAGTACCTATCATTTGCCTTATCATTTAGTAATTTTTTTAAATGTCTGTTTATTTTTGAGAGATAGCGCGCACACAAGTGGGGAATGGGGAGAGAAAAAGAGAGAGAGAGAGAGAGAGAGAGACAGAGAGAGTGTGAGAGCGCACACAAGCAGGGAAGGGACAGAGAAGAGAGGGAGCTGCAGAACCTAAAGCAGGCTCCAGGCTCTGAGCCGTCAGCCATCAGCACTGAGCCTGACGCAGGATTCAAACCCATGAACTGCGAGATCACGAGCTGAGCCAAGGTTGGATGTTTAACCAACTGAGCCGCCCCAACCCACCGGATCATGTTTAAATGCTTAACTGTATGGAAGTCATTCTAAAGTCCTGTCCACGAACGCTACACCACCAGCGGCATCACTGTCCTGTCTGCAACTGCAAAGCGTCCCAATTTCATATAATGTACTTACATATTTGTAATGGGAAAAGTACAGAGTGACGCAGCTTGGAGGGTGGGTTTTGGTGGTGGTGTTCATCCCTCTGGGTTTCACCTCCACAGGGCATGGGGGGGTGAATCAGGAGAATGAGGAACCTCGGCATTTTCCTAGTATTTACTAGAACTTTTGCAACGCAGACTTTAACCTGTTAGCAAGATGATGTAAGCAGAATCACAGACGCTGAGAAGAGATACTGGGAGAGAAAATCATGTTAATCGCTAAGAAAAACATCTGTGGTTTTCTCGAGTTAATTTTTCTCACGGCTCAGAAATTTAATACTTTTAAATAGCTGAGTCTGGCCATATTTTCTAAGTGATTCCCTTTTCTCCTTCCGCGGTTAGGAGTCACAGATCTGACTTTTTAACTGTTTCTTATTCCACGGTGTGGAACGATTTATATGAAATTATTGAAATCTAGATGGAAAACCTTGAGCTTATTTTAGTGCTTGGTTTAGGTTTTAGATCCAATCAGTGTTACTCATTTTGTTTAATGACTGTATCCACTTATAAGTGAATATGGTTAATCTGAATGGTGGAAATGGGAGTTACTTTCTGGATATATTTTTTGTTAAATCAATATGCATCCAATACTTAAGTGTAAGTGCTACGTATAATTTAATATAACGGTTCCCATATCACAATGTAGTGTAAGGACTCACATGTTTTTATGTTCAGATGCCATTTCAAACAGAAAGAAGGGCAGAGTAACGCTGGAAATGTTTTCTTTAGCCCTTCTTCAGGGTAAATAAATACTCCGGTGCATATATAAACAGTTAACAGAGGCAAGCCCTATATGTCAAGCTTACGCATTTCTGTTCAGGGTACGGCCCTATAATAGAGTACAGTGAAAGTGACAGGCACCAGTTTAATTCCTGTTGCCACCACTTAACGCCATGAACTGTCTTGGTATCTTTTTGTCCTTGACCTGTTCATATAAGCAGGTGCTTCTACAAGAGCCCGGCGGGAGAGCAGGCAGACAGGCAAGGAAGGAATGCATTCGACTCCACGTCTGATGGGCAAGAGAAGAATCATTCGTGCCGACGACTACACCCCAAAACTCTTCAACAAAGTTTCACATCAAAACCAATCTGAGACTGGCGGATCATGATCAAGGAAACTCCTGAGCCACACGGGCAGCCTGTCACGGGCGGTCACTTCTACCTTCAGGCTTTTGAGCAAAGCCCCTTTTGCTGATCCACTGACACAGGTCACGGTCATCCCTCCAGATCTGGCTCTAATCGTACGCTCCGTGACACCGTTTTTGTGCCCCATGACCCACTGCTCCTGTCCTGTGTAGAAGCAACCTGTCGCCCATCGCCTGTGCTGGGCCCAACACTTCTGCTAGCCATGCGTCAGGCCCATGTCCTGTCTGCCACCTGGAAAGCTCCAAGATGTCAGGCTTTGCAACCTCCTCCATTTCTAGCATCAAATAGTACGCTGCACGTACAGGAAGCGCACGGGCGGTATTATGAGCCATCATCGTTTCACGTGTTACCTGTGACTGCAGAATTAACGCAGCTTCCTCATCTTAACGCGGAAAGAACTTGGCTGACATAATTCCTAAGCTCTCTAAGTAATCATCATCATCGTCATCCACAGCTAAGTTTATGAATAGAAAATGTAAAAAATGACCTCTGCACACATTAGGTAGAAGTCAATGCCGTATTACAAAACACGGGAGCATTTTTGCTCATTCGATTTCAACGGAGGGTGCAGGCAGGCCCTTAGGCACACTGTGTTTATATAAAACTATTTTTACTGCTTTGTCTTTCTATAGTACCTGAGCACCCTAAATAATGCACGTTAATGTGTAGAATACTATCCTAGAATTATTTTTTATTAACTTTTTAAAAAAAGCTTTTTTTAATATTTTTTAAGACAGAGAGAGAGCACGTGAGAGCAAGAGCAAGCTTGAGCGGAGGAGCAGAAAGAGAGGGAGACACAGAATCTGAAGCAGGGTCCAGGCTCCGAGCTGTCAGCACAGAGCCCGACGTGGGGCTTGAACTCAATGCATGAACTGCGAGATCATGACCTGAGCCAAAGTCAGACGCTTAGCCGACTAAGCCACCCAAGCGCACCCCCCCCATGTTTTTTTAAAGCATGGTTTCTACTATCTTAAGAGGTCAAGTCAACTTAAATATTAAAACCGTATCAAAAGTTTATAGTTTGTTACAATTTAGTGCCTCTCTTCTCCAAGGGGAAAATATAATCAGGACGTACATACTGAACGGATCCTAATATGAAGACATTTTCACTCATGACAATACAAAAGCACCCCAGAGTTGTGCCGCAAGCGTGCAGGGGTTAAGTCAAAGTCCTCAGAGAGGGGAAAGGGAGCGGCTGGCTGAACCACAGAACTGCCAGCCGAAGCTCCCATCTGTGAAGAAGTACTAGGTGTCTTAGCTGGAGCTCAATGTACTCATTTCCATATTCCTGCTGCAACTCAACTTCTCTATTCAAATATTTGGTCCAAAGCAGCTCCCCCGCTCAAGAGTCAAACATCTAATCATATATTTTAAAAGGATATGAAAAAAAATGGCAAGAAATACAAATGATTATGAAAGTCTCTCAGGGAAACTGAGAGATGTGACATGTGGGTCATTAAGTATACTTTAGGGGTCTATCGGTTCTGGATGGACAGAGAGAGTAAGAATTGTAAATCTATCTAACTATTTGAATCATCAAATACTTAATATGCCTAGCACCCTCCCTACCCTTTCTTGGCCCGCCAGGGAGGGGTAGGTAACAGGACAAAAGACCACAGGTTGAAAGCAGATTCCTCAAAATGGTGATTGAGGGATATAAAAACCTTTTGACTCTGATCTATAAAAGTTAGGTCCCAGAAGAAAGCTATGTAAATGAATTTCAGGAGTGTGACAGGCAGATTTGCTGGGGAAATGCTGGTCTCGCCTCCCTGGAGCAATCCACCCTCGGCCCCCTGTCCTTTTCTGCTTTTCCAGTAAGCAGAATATGGTACAATACTTAACCCTATATAAACACAGAATGGTTTCAAAGAATAGGTAGTTGGGGTGCTTAGGTGGCTCTGTTGGTTGAGTGTCCAACTCTTGGTTTTGGCTCAGGTCATGATCCCAGCACCATGGGATGCAGCTCTGCGTCCAGCTCCATGCTGGGTGTGGAGCCAGCGAAAGATTCTCTTTCTCTCCCTCTGCCCCTCTCCCCTGATTGAGTGCTCTCTCTCTATAATGAAACAAAAAAGATTAGGTAGTTAAGGCAGGCACTTCAATACAATACAATACAAAGTATCTGAACACTCACTAAGTGTAACAAACAGCAGTCAATCTAGAGAAAAGAGGCCCCCTTCCAACTCAATTTCTGATACTTTCATTTCAGGACCACTCCCTTCCCATTAAGCCCTTGATTCCAAAATGTCAGAACAGTTCATGGTTCTAAAATGATCAGGGTATAAAAAGCAGGCTTCTTGAAATTCAATCTCTTCCATCCTCCATACTGAAAACTCAACTTCCTGTTGCCACGTGGTGATGCCTAGAGACCACCGAAGTGTCAACTCAGGACAGCACAGAACCGGCCAGGGCACCAACCCCTTACGTTGAGGCCACCTGTTTCACTTGTTCTTTTATAGCCCTCTGTACCCCAGTTCGCCTAAATAGGCTGGAGCGGAATAATAAACAAGCTTTAGAAAGGAACATCCATTGAGAACATTTATCCATTTATGATGCATAAGGAGTCAAGCTAAAAATCTTTCGAGAATCTCCACTTGCCTGGAAAAGTCACAGACCTCCTGAAATATAAATTGTAACTAATATTTTCAGCACTCTCTCCCTTTAGGCCCTTAAAAAAATTTTTTTAATGTTTACATTTATTTTTGAGATAAACAGAGACAGAGCAGGAGCAGGAGCAGGGCAGAGAGTAAGGGAGACACAGAATCTGAGGCAGGCTCCAGGCTCTGAGCTGTCAGCACAGAGCTCAAAGCAGGGCTGGAACTTGTCAACTGTGAGAGCATGACCTGAGCCAAAGTCGGAACGCTCGACCGACTGAGCCACCCAGGCGCCTCCCTTCGGGCCCTTTTAATCTTTACTCTGGAGCGGGGTGTCTACAGCAGGTGGACTGTCTTGGGGTTCTCTCTCTTGGGCAGGACATGGAGGATCATGCTGCTTGATGGGAATCAAGAGAACAGGATGACCAAAGACAGGAAATTAAGCCTCTCAACAGTCGCTAGGCAATTCTGGAGCTAGGTTTCCAAAGCTCCTTTAGGCAATTATAGTGGAAACTTGGATATTCTGGTATTTATGCATTCGATCAATAGTTTTGACATCACCTGTGAATTTCCAGCTTTTCCCTCATTATTGTAAATGTCTTGGTAGTATTATTAAGTAAAAAAATAATAACAATAAAGTCAAAGTATTTACGGCAGTAATCTAGCTCAGCAATAATCTGCACTTATTTTTATTAAAAATGTACTTCATCATCTCAAGTTGTACAAATACATTACCACCCAACATTTATTAAATTTTAAGATAATTCTTACATGGGGTAAATTTCTTCTGGTACTGGGAACTTTTAGGTAGAGGTAACAATTTTCTTATTAACATGTGTTACAAAATTATAGATTAATTTCAATGCCTAGGAACTCTGGTACCAGGCTTAGCCAAGAGAAACAGCTGCAGCATTTTATGAAAACCCCCTGAAAGGCAGTATCTGATAAGGCCAATTCCCAGATACTGTCCTCATTTGCAAATCATACAAGGCAGAGATTTTGTATAATTTGTATTTATATTTTGACCAGATAACATTAGAGTGCTGCTCAAAAGCCTCATGCTTTAAGAGGGACAAGTACACTTAACCAGTGGAAAAGTCAAGCAAAATGATATGGTAAAAATATAGCCTGTCTGAAAAGCCAAAACAGATGTTTCAAAGTTTCAAAATTCAATACAGCACATACAATTACAAGTCCTTTTCTGCAGTTGCATCATAGCTCACGAAGTTGAATCTTTTCAAAGGCCTATCATTACAGGTGGTGTTAGGGATCTGTGATGCTGATTTTCCAGCGGTGGAGAGACTCAGGACGGAGGAGATGGTGGCAGCAAGGACTAGTTTAATAAACTAGCTATTAAACACTTCCGGGCAAGCCTTAAACCCATGCTGTGCCTGACGCTGGTCAAAAACGGACTGTTCACAGTTAACTTAATTCTCTTCCTCAGAGGAAAAACTCTGTGTATTACAAATCCTTGGACAGGCAGGAAAACCGCCCCGACAGTGACACCAATCACATACTTCCACATGTGCTGCCTTGTTTAAACCTCACCATAAACCTGCGAGCTGGACACTTTTTGATCTTCATCTTCCATTTACGAGCAGGCTCAGAGAGGGCTTCCGACTCCCCCCAGACAGGTCAGTAAACTGCCCAGCTGCCTCTGAGGTCTCCAAAACAGCCTCCTCTCTCTGCGAAGCCAGGGCTGCAAGGCACCAAATGGGGGCACGGCACCATCTCCAACATTTTCAGCAAAAATGTCACATCATTTAGAAACATTTAACTGTTTGTTTGGCTACATGGACTTTTTAATTGTGCAAGGGTATTTTTTAAATTCTCATTTACACAAACAAGTGATATAATATGCTAGTTATTTTTTAAATTCCCATTATGCAAAAAGCGATTTGATATGCTAGTTTCCACATCTAATGACAGCGTCACATACCATCACCTGAAACAGGAAAACAGCACTATTTCACGCGCTAGCAGGGGGGCTGCATGAGGCAATGCTTTTGCAATGGGATGTTAGTTACAGGGACTAAGTGAAATACATGAAGGCATTCTTCAAGGTGAAGTGCTACAGACAGACTGGAGATTCTGCTCCAAGCAGGTGTCTGTGTATACACATCCATAAAAACAGCTGAAATTTTGTTACATAGTATTAGAATAGTCTCATATGATTAAGTGATCACATTAAGAGGTTGTTACTATATTCAAGGGAAACAATGTGTAAAGAATCCAATCCGAAACCAAGGAGGGGCGCCTGGATGGTCAGTCTGTTAAGTCTCTGACTCTTGGTTTCAACTCAGGTCATGATCTCATGGTATGTGAGTTTGAGCCCTACATTGGGCTCTGCCCTGACAGTGCAGAGCCTGCTTGGGATTCTCTCTCCACCCCTCCCCTGCTCGCTCCCTCTCAAAAATAAATAAACTTAAAAAAAAAAAAACACACATACCCAAAGGCATGAAAAGAATACTAGCTCTTTTCTTATTCATTACACTGCTGTTGATAGGTTTTTAAACAAACGGGTGATTTATACATGTATTCATAGGAAACTGACACCAGCTAATATATTATTGTCAGGATTTTTCTGTACAGCAAAATAATCTTCTCTAAAAGAGATATCCTCTCCCACAAGTAGAAATAGTTAGGGTATTCCTTTGTCATTTACAGTAAAGTGAATTTTTTTTATCACAACAGATTATTACACTACTTCTGTGAAGCGTAGGTCCACTGACAGGGCGCAGGGAGAGGCAGGCGGAGGTACAAGAGAAACACTCCCTTTCTTAAGAGTATATGTAGTGGGTGAGAAAAATACCTGTTTTCGCCCCTCACCCTCCTCCCTCTGTTCCGTTACAAACCATGTCAGCAAGCAACTGAAGACTTTCCAAGCGCCCAGTGTATTGTTACATCCACAGTGGACCTTGGACACTTGACATTAATGGGATAAGAGAACTTGGCCAGTAAAATGCAGAACCTAGCAGTGACTCCGCCTGAAACTATGTTGAACCAGGGTGCGGGGGAGGGGGAGCACAGGGCTGGCAAACAGTGATCCTACTTCCTCGGAAAAACCCAAATACAGTGAAGAAGTCCATAACCAAACCAAACAACTCAAAAACTAAGAAAATAAGTCCTCCTTTAAATGACTGGTTCATAACACTGCAGACGGGATTGCTTAGTTCTAAGCGCTCTGAAAGATCACAATGAATTTGACTACAAGAACCAAATGCTACTGAAGTGAATGGGTGGTGCACCAGTGGGAAAGCCACCGGCATAAGGGGTTTCTGTGTATTTTTTCCCCCAGGAATCTAGCTGGCTAACATTTTTTGAAGTCATGCTACATTTGCTAGGATGTTCGGGAGCAGACACGCAAATACTCAACAGGATAACCTTGTACGAAGGTCTAAGGCACAGACTTGTGCGATATGAGCACATTTGTAAAAGGAATCCTGAGCGGTCTGCCCAACTAAGCAAGATTTCTTAGGTCTTTTAAAAACCAGACGGCAAAAGATTTCAGTCGATTTTTCACGTAACCTAATAATGAAGTACCCTTCCCACCCAAGCAGCAGATATGGGAACCATGAAAAACGCCTGGTGGCAGTCGGGCCGCAGACGCCCAAGTGAATGTTTTCCTTCAAGATAAATAAGGCTGCTGCCTCCACGTATCGCCCCGGCCCGTAAGAAACGCCGACAAAGTGCCGAATGGGGCCGTCGGGGTTTTGTTCCGCGATGAGTTTTATTTTTGTTTCATAAGGAAAAAAGTTGATGCTTAGAAAATGCCAGCTGCTTACCACCCATTTACTAATAATTCAGGCACGTGAACCAAAATACACAGGTATATAAAAATTCACCTAAAAAACCGTGACTGAACTTTTCTCAAGAAAAGCTCTTTACTCTAGACCTCAAGTTTCCAAATTTGAGGAAATTTGTTTTCCATTGAATAGCCCTTTCGAGTTAGACCAGCCCTTGTATCAAAGAACCCATAATTTTTAGTATATTCGATTTGTTTTCTAATTATATTAGAAATCTCAAGCCAACTGAGACTTTAGTTATATAAATCCATTGGGCTTCAACATCTAACTACAAAGTGACTTAAGTTTTCGGGAATATAACTGAAGAGTCATCAAAATCTGAGGAATGCAAGGGCGTCTGGGTAGCTCAGTTAAGGGTGCGATTCTTGATTTCAGCTCAGGTCACAAATATTGTTTGCAGGTTCAAGTCCTGTGTCCAGCTCCGCACTGTCAGCAAGAAGCTTGTTCAGGATTCTCTCTCTCCCTCCTCTCTCTGCCTCAAAATAAATAAACAAACTTAAAAAAAAAAAAACTTTAGGAATGAATTTTATTGAATCAGCTAGTAACTGGTGCAAGTTCATCCTGGAACTGACCGTGTGGCCCAGGGAAGCCTACGACTGCTGTGATACGCTTTCTTGGGATGAAGGTTAGACGTATTACACTATCAAATTGATACTGAAGCTCATACGATTATATAAAAATGGTACTGGTTCAGATTAAGACTCAGCACTCAGACATGTCCTAACAAAAGGGTTAGAGATGAAAAAAATTTTTTAAAAAGGATATACAGAAGAGAACAGAAGAAGAAACATTGACATAATACCAGGCGAAACGTCGTATTTGTATTTAGCATCTGATTACGCCTTCAAAACGATGAAAACCAATGATGGAGCAGCACGATAAAGTCTGCTTCAACAGCCAAAAACTTTTCTGAACACACAGCAATAAATGATACAATTCCACAGTAATAGTCATCTGCTTTGAAAAGTCACAGTGCACAGCTAAAACCCAAACGGAAAGTTCCCTCAATGTTTCAGGACCATATCTTCAAATCAGTCATCACATAAATCCGGGGCAGGGAACCCAATTCAACATATAAGCACCGTGTTGTTTACATAGTGCATTCAGTGGGTGGTGATTACTAGTAAGAGAAAGGTAACTGATGAAACAAACACTTTTCATCCCACTCTAAACCACCAAAGCTGCAGAGTCATCATTTGCCTGGTGAAGTGAACAGCTGTCTTTCTGTACTCCATTTCATGGAAAGGGAGACATCAAGAACACAAGAGAAAGAAAGGCCAAAATCTGTTCTAGGGCGTCTGTTTCCACAGCTGGAGACAGGGTACTTACTATTCTATATACAGCATCCAGCTTAGACACTCAAGTGGCCAGTGTTAAGTTGCATGGCCACTGCAATGTGACCATTAACAAGTCCCCAAGTTGTTTGGCCTAGCCCTGGCCCATAAGCCCACTGCCTCAAGAACACATTTCTTACTGTCCCACAAGTGTGACTACTTTTGTTCAATACTCCTTAATGGGACCAAAACCCAAAGACAATAAATTCTATAAGGACAGCCAACTTTCCACAGCAAAAAGGCCATGAGGAAGAACTGATCAACCTTTACATGCCCGCAGTTAAGAGACTCAAGTTTTGCAATATTCTCTCATCTTTATGAGGCCTGATCGTTTTTAAATAACACTGTTGTCACAGGCTACGTGTGCAAGTGGCTTTTAAAGGCATTTCCAACGACAACAGGTTGGGTCACCGGCAGATTAAGTAATAAATTTTTAAAATTCTTCTATTCAGAAAGTGGAAAGGGGCAGGGGTGTGTGTGCATGGATTGTCTGATTTTCAAAACGGTTATTTGACTTTTAGGATCTCAAGAAACAGTATCTTCTTAAAACGCTAACTAGTTTTACGGGCCTCTACCAATACTGAGCTACAAATCATGATCTCAGAGCTCCGGCCAGACACGGTTACATTGGCCCGAAGGAGGGAAACTCCCAGAAAGGAAGAGGATGAAGTCTGTTTTAATTAGGCTGCCGAAGAAGCCTTCTGGCTTGACTCAGTCCCCGCAGACCTGCGGTCACACGGACACGCGCACCAACTTACCGGGGTGGCTGCCACCGTGGGACCCGGGCTGCTGGCGTTATTCTCCTCGGGGTTCTGGGGCGCCTCCTCCGGCCCCCGAGTCACCAGAATCCTGAAGTGCTGTTGCCCCGCATTTTGATCCTGCCTGATCTTAAACGTGCAGCCCTGCCCCTGTGGCGTCCTTTCCACCGAGTTCGTCCTGTGGATTTCGGGAGCCCCCCTGCGGCCCCGAGGCGGCGTCTCCGGGTGGCCCCGCTCTTCCGTGGGGCTCCCGCGCTCCGCTCGGGGCTGCGTGGGGTACGAGGTGCTCCTCTCCAGCCGGATGCGGGGGTACCTCACCAGCCGGTCCCCCTTCGTGCCGGTGAAGCCAAAGTTGAAGTCCCCACCCAGCCCCGGAGCGCCCGGTTGTGGCTGCTGCAACTGGAAGACGAAGCAGCGCTTCCCAGAGCTTCCAGAAGCGTCCGGAACATGCTGCAGGGACCAGCGCCGGGGCTCCGGCGCCGAGGGGCCGCTCTGGCCGTCGGCCCCGAAGGGCGTCAGCCTCACCTGGCGCACGTCGGCGCTGGAGGCGCGGTGCTGGATCCGCAGTCCGCCGCCCTCGGGGCCCCGGGCGGCCTCCTCGTGACCCTCGCAGGCGGCGGGGCCCGGCGCGAGGCGGCCGCACGTGCCGTTGAGCTGCGGGCCCGGAGCCCGGGCGGCCCTCGGCGGCGAGCTCCCGGGGGTGGCGGGCTCCGGGGGCTCCGGGCCGCCGTCCGGGCCCTCGGGGGGCGCGCCCGCGTCGGGGGCGCCGTCGGCCGCCTTGCGCTGCAGCGAGATCTGCACGGACGAGCTGCGGGTGGGCCGCGCGTCGAGCGGGCCCAGGAGCTGCGGGATGAACATGGACGTGCTGCGCTTGAGCGCGCCCACGGCCTCCGGCAGGCCGCCGCCGTCCTCCGCTCCGGGCTGGGCGAAGGGGTGCGGGCCGCTCCTCCGCGGCAGCGTGTGGAATGCCATGAAAAAGTCGTCTTCCCTCTCCTGGTCTAGGATCTCGGACTCGGGGGCCGTGTTGCTGCGCCCAGAGCCAAAATGAAACCGAAGCCGATGGGCCATGGTGCCCAGGGGGGCAGGGAGGGAGAGGGCGAGCGGCAACAGCAAGCCCGGCGCTGCCAGAAGTCAAAAACCGAAGACGCAAACTCCAAGAAAAAGTGTCCCATCTGCCAAACCGTTAGCACTGCGGCACCAAGAGCGACAGATAGCAGAAATAACCCGAGTGGCAAGCGGCATTCCAGGCATGATTGGATAAGAGCAAAAAGCTCTCATCCACACTGTGACAGAGGGTAGGGTGGCCAGAACCACATGACCACGGTCTCCCCCTCCAATGCCAGCTTGTGGACTTAGTGGAGTTTTCCCCCCTCTCTTGCTCTCATTTTTTTTTTTAAACAGCAAGAGCCTGAAACAGCACCTTCCCAGCTGCTGCTTTTCCATCAGACAGGAGTGGCCCCAGCAGGGAGCTCTCACAGCTGACTAAGGCAGCAAAACACAGTCCAAGCCATGCTGCTGTAAATCTAAACCGCGTCGAATTCACAGGACAGTTCTTTCTGAACGAGGCAGGGCGCTCGGAGTCTCCGACCAATGCTCGGGACCCGGCCTTGAACACATGAGCACACACTGTGACTTTCCCCACCTCCCTGGGCAAGCCAAACAACGACAAGGAAAAATGTTCCGGCTGCAGGAAAACCCTTTCACAAGCATTGGATATTATGTTTCTCTGTTATTTATGATATCACCACATTACCACGATGGAATGCAAACTAATAAAAGGTACTATAAATATGATTACACACCCCACAGGACTAGTGTCCCTTTATGCTAAATAATTAGACCATGATCTACAAGTAACAAAATAGCTGAGTGGAGGGAGGCACAGCTCAGAACACTGTCAGTTAAGCTGTCTGCCTCCTACTACTGTATTTTTCACTGCAAAGGGCTGGGGGCGGGGGGACGATCTCACACATAATATGACTGTCAGACACGGAGGTACCAGAGAGGAGGAGCCCGGCTGGAGAAAACATTCACTTCTATGCCTGATGGGAGGGGGGAGAAATCACCATCAAACCGCACCCCTCCCCCAAAAGGAAGGAAAATTGAAGAAGGGTGTGAATGTGCTTTTTGTAGTGAGTTAACTTCAATACCATACAGAAAGAAAGGCCGCCGGAGCTGACCGTTTTCCGGTAAAAGTCAGCAATAGTATCACAAACGCGGAATTGCACCATTTTTGTGAAGGGCCCAAAAGGACCTAAGTAATAAAAGTCCACGTTCAAAAAACTGTCGTTGGATTTGTAGTCAAGTTGGATATATCCTGTGTGTTTTAAACTTACTGTTTTCCGTGATCCAGAAATGTCAGTTAGTTATAACAAAGAAGCTTATTTAGGAGGGAGTAGAAAATGGGAGGGAAAAATACCAAGCTGAAAAGAGTGACAAAAAGTTTATTTTAAAATCCGCAAAGCATGACTTTGTCAACAGCTCGGGAATTGAGGGTGTGGAGGATTAACCCTGTGTTTACATACATCCAAACCTGTTTTGTAAAGGTTTGTGTTTGAAATGCCAAAAATGATCTCCAGGAGAGAAATGGAAGCTAGTTTGTTTAACGCTGAAACTACCAAGTACTGCTACAGTCTTGGATGATCTTAGCGGGATTAAGAGCCAAGGAAGCAAGGAACACCACCACCAACACCACCACCGCACTCGGGGCCTGGTGACGCCACCGCAAGCAGTCCGGGGCCAAGAGAGGTGGCAGTTTTCATGAAGCGGTTTTGCAGATGAAGTGTATATTCATTCACACCTCATTTCTTAGAGCTCTGCACTCAAAGCTCTTTTGGGTTTGTAAGGATAGTTTAGGGTCCCCGGCAAGGTCATCTCCACAACGGTCATTGTTTTCGACAACAGAAAAAGAGAACGATTTTTTTTACAGCAAATTTCTACTAAGAGTAAACAGAAAAATAATGAACTATGACGTATCTGACAAGAGGCCATTCTGAGCCTTTCTTCACTTCGGAGAGGTGCTGTTCTTCTCAATACATGAGAGAATAAGGATTAGTATGTGGATGTATTTAGGTCTCCATGGACTGACGGACAGGCCACTGAACTTGGCCTGATTCAGTATTGGCCGGGTAAGACACGGAGCGCTAGCAAGCGCACCTTCGTCTGAATCTCTCATTCAATTTAGTAAGAAAATAGCTTCATACACACAGCAAAAGCGAGTTAGTTATTTGGCACTACTTCTCACCCAAGGTAAGAAACACGGAGTTCGATGTGAAGCCTTCAGGACTCCATATATTTTAGTAGAAAATGCACCAGTACCATAGGCCTGAATTGGTTGACTTCCAATTTGAAGACGACTAAGCCCAGGAGGTTAAATATACTCCCAAGCTCCATGATAAGGGTAAAAGGCCTGGCTATTCACCACCATTGGCCTGAGGACTTAGGAGAACAGCAGATCCCACCACTGTGCTGCCACTGGCGGATGTATTTAAATTGTGTGAAGGCTCTAGACCTCACTCATCTCATGCTCGAGGGCAGAGTTAATGGATTTGTATTTTAAGGCTCTTCCTTCAACATTCTATTAAGTTTAAGTTACTCAAACACTTGGGAGTTTCAGCTTCAATCAGGAGCAAGAAGGATTCATAAGAACACTCTTTTTTATTTGTTTCAAGTTTTTACTTAAATTCTAGTTAATTACCATACGGTGCAATGTTGGTTTCAGGAGTTCAGGGATTCATCACTTAAAATACAACACCCAGTGCTCCTCCCAAGTGCCCTCCTTAATGCCCATCCCCCACCCACGTCCCTCCATCAACCCTCAATTTGTTCTCTATAGTTCAGTGTCTATTTTATAAGGCTTCCCTCTTTTTTTCTTTTTAAACAAGAACACTCCTTTTAAAGAAATATACACAAGTTTCATGGGAAGTAAATTTGATTACAACTGACAAGAGACTATAGTGACTTATAATACCAATTTTGAGAGTTCCTTAAAGGCTTACGCAGAACGTAATTATGTTCATCTTTGTAGGTGAACATTTGGCTTGTGGGTACCTGATGAATACACTCTAGTTAGCAGATTCCGCCAAAATGCTTTAAGCCAGATTTGCTTCTGAAATTTCATTTTTAAAATGAAATCTCAGTCATATATATTATATAAATAGATGTGTAGTATGTCCGTATCTTACCTATGAATCCATATATAGGATATCTGTATGAGTTTCACATTTCAGGCGTATCTTTGGTTCTTCCAAGGTACTTTCTATGAATTTCCCTTGAGAAGGTAACGCTTTTAAAATACAGCTTAATTTTGCCTGCTAAATATAGATACACTTTTTGCTATATAATGTTAATTAGATTTTTGCTTTCCCAAAGAGAATCATCATAGATTTGCTATTGAGTGGGTAAAAGGGTTGTCGTCTGGCTTATATTTAAAATGCCTGAAATGGTTATTTATGTGAGTGATGGCTTCTTTATAGATGTGCCTACTTGTTGGGTGTGCCCAACGCAACAGCATCGGCACAGGGCTTGACACATCACTAGTGTGATTTTCACTAATACGGACTCTGATGAAAGCCTACATATACACGAATACATTTTCTGTCCTAGCCGTACAAAAATATTTGTCAGAATCATCAAACAGTAACAGGACAGAGAGAGTCTTGGGGGTGGGTAAAATGCACTACCAAAAGTACAACACAGATGATAGAGTTCTGAAAGATGCTGCTTTAAAATTCCGTTTTTAAATAGACGAAGCAAAAATCAAGAGCTGGGACCCACTTACCAGTCTGTTTTCATCAAATACTTCAAACAGGAGTCTGTGATTAGATGGGTTTACCTATAAAGGGGACACAAATATTATTTTCAAAAATAAGTAGGAATGGTTCAAAAGATAAAATAAGACAAAGAATAAAATGCTTTATAAGGCCCCCAGGTCATGTGTGTAATCTAAATAATTAACCTACCCTTTTGTAAATCCTGTATCTACTAAGTCACATTTTCTATTATTGATGTCTCCATTATTCTACGCCTAATATTTAGGCGTTTTAGAAAAAAATGCTTTCAGCTGCAAAGAAAATTTTAAATAGTTTGAGGGAGCTTCTAAATTCCTTCTACAAAGACATGGAAAGGAAGGTGACATCCTCACTAAGGTCTAGGCCTGGAGAAATCTCTCGAGGCCTATAATGATTCTAGCAATGACAAAAATGAAGAAAATAGCAAAACAAGCTATTTGCCATTGCATGCTTATTTTCTAAGACATGGTCTCCTTATAAAATATTAAAAACACATGATCTCATTTAATCCCGACAGCAACCTATGATGTAGAGCTGTACCCCCAATTTTGCAAATAAGGAGCTACACTTGCCCATGAGCCCATAGCTCGTATGGACAGCAACTAAGAACCCCAACCAGGGTCAACCTACTGGTCTCCAGAGCCCACACTTTGAAATTACAGAGCAAACAGAAATAAAAGATGTCTCCACTTCCAATAACCAGGGGGTCAAATATGTGAGCTCCTGGGCTTTCACTATGTTTTTGCTTCTGTCTATTGACCAAAACCTCACCCAAATGGCAGGAATCATCATTCTGGCTCAACGACCATTTATTAACTACCGACCAAACATGAGACACGGCGGTAAGCACTCTTATTTACATGGTCGCATGTAAATCCTGAAAACTACTGATCAAGTGAGGACTTCTCTTTCCTACATGAGGGGTAAGGAACCCATAGCGAATGCCAGTCTTCGGGTAGAGTTCCAGGGTCCCAAAGGCCGTGACTGGGACAGCCAGGGATAGGATTTGGGTCTACTGTGACGAAGTCTGGGCTGCTTCACGTGGGAAATGGGGTGGGATGAAATAAAGTTTGACAAGTTGTGGGCTTCTGGCCCCATGGCCTGCCCTCAGCTTAGTGATCGAGCAAGCAGATGGGCAGAGGGGTTTAGGATCTGTCTAGAAGCTCTGTGAAGGTGGTGCTGACCAGTGCATCCACAGGCTATTGCAGGAGTGATCCACAGTGGGCGCTCCACAGAGATTGGTGTAATGAATAAAACAAAGCCCCCACCCTTGTTTCTCAAAACCAAGAAAAATAGAATTTGCAAGCATCTATAGCCAAGATAAGTTGACAAGATCTTGGGTGCACTGAAATTGACATAAATGTGACCCAGGTGTTAAACTAAAAGGAGTGAGATGGAGTCATTTGGAGTTTTACAAGTGGAAAGCTGTATTTGAGACTCAACTCTGGCCCCATCAGCTTTTCAGTCCTTCACGAAGTGATTTAAAATGCATCTGGTAGAGGTTACACATAGGATCTACCGAGTATTAAAATATCGATGCCATATTTCAGCTCTGAACCTAAGAGGAAACAGACGTCGTACCAGTAACCTCCGTTTAGAGCACATAAAATACTACTGTGACGGAAAGGAAAAAGTGAGGACCAATTGTAATGGGTCGAACAGTAAGAGTGTTCTTTGGGAATTTACACCAATCCGCAGATCTCATCTGGAGGATTTCTGGAGGTAAATGAGACCTGAATATCACAGCTACCCAGACAAAATATATTTATTTTGAAGAGAGGAACAAAAAAAAAACCCTTTTCCCCCATTCAATAGCTGAGCAGTTTAGTATTTCTGATTTTTTTTAGTACCAAAAATACAAAAACCACCACAAAAAAAATCCTTGAATAGTAACCTCCGATAATTCACAGAATTCAGTCATTTCTAAATACGGCTCTTCTAGCTGTTAAATATATAAGGCTGAGGAAATATTACTGAATAGAGTGATATTTATGAAGTCCCAAATCAGTTTTATACTGCGCTCATACGCACACACCACATACTGGAATTCTAAAACTCTCCTGTCCTAACTGGAACAGGACTGATAATTTTTAGGATTCCTTCTAATCATGCTGCCTCTAGTGCTTTATCTCTAAAAATCATTCATAATCCGTGCCTCGTCGACATAATTAAGCCATTGTTTTCATTGCATTTTACCTTATTTTTAAAGAAAACTTGTGAGTAGAAAAGCTAAAATACAATACTGAGATAACTTTGTTTTGTGCTTCTCTAAAACATCTCCAAATGAAACAAGTCCAGATTTTGCTACCCCCCGGAAACATTTTCTTTGAAAATTTAGGCCACGTGAGATGGCTACCAGGCCGGGTCTCAGAAGGAATTTCACATAAAAACTTAACAGCTTCCACTCAATTTGGACCTACTGTGATAAGACACCAATCTAATCACCAATAACAATTATTATTACAAGAGAAATGAAAAACTTACTCTAAAATAAAATTCTTCATTCCACTTTGGGTTCAGCGTCTGGAAAAGAAATTATCTTGTAATATCTTTCACAGTCTTTGAAACATGAAAGGTACTCGTACAAGGCAGTCCATATATTTGCTTGAATGTTTTTCGTGATTAAAAATAATAGCTAAGAGCTCTTCAAAATGGCAATAAAAAGAAGCAGTTATCTGAGACTATTCTATAAACCAAACTAGATGGGAAGGGATGTATTTATGCAACAGATGATTCATAGATAAAGAAACCACAAATTGCGTGCTATCCATCAGAAGGGATAATGTCAGGGGACTACAAAGAGCCATCAACATGAAAATATAAACATATTCTTCAAGAAATTCACATTGATAGTCATCATTTCATCAAGAAGGAAATGAACTTTGTTCACTTCCCTTACCCTACCCCAAATCTATTCTGGAGAGCAAGGAAGCAGGTGGCAGACGGGTGGATGTATTCACCATTTATGTAAATACTGCAATCCGAAGAATACTGCATAAAGGACAATACTGATAATCAGATTATAGTACATGAAAAAAAAACCCTGCCAGTTATGAACCAAAGGTGACTTTTCCCATCTCTCTCCCCAATAACCAGTTTTTAAAAAAAATCTTCACCCCTCTATCCTTCAGTCTTTTTCTATCCATTCTTCTGTCTGTCCATCCATCTCCATACCCATCTACTAAATACTTATCTCACAAGGACACGGAAAGGATACTTCTGTCCTCAAGTAAGGACAAAAGAGGGACTGCAAGCATCCTTTGAAATGAAGATGGAACAGATACTGTGAAAGAACACACACGTACATATGTATGCATCTGGACATGCATAACACTCGGAAGCACATCTCTCAAAAATTCTATCTAAAACCTGGGACTGAAAAATCACCACCTCAACCGAAGGCTGCGCACATTTTTAGTCTGAACAAAATTTGCCTTTATCTATTTCCTTTCACACACTACCACGCGAAGGAGCCGAGATGTAACAAATGAAATGCACCATAAAAAAACAACGAACATAGAATTCACACAACACCCAACTGGCATTTGAAAAGAAAAAAAACCCTCAGCCCTCTGCCCACCCACAGCTCCAGCGGGAATCCGATCCGGATCTGAAAGGACGGGGCTTCATACTTTTCGCTGTGCGTGGAGCCGGGACGGTAAGGAGTGGCGGAGAGCAGAGAAGCAGGCAGGGGTGCCAGGCAGGCGGCCGGAGAGGCAGGGCAGGACCGGGCCTGCCGCCGGCTGCTGCGGTCCCAGACGCGGGGCACACACACGCGCGGGGCGGCAGGCGACGGACAGGTGAGGCAAGGGCGCGCGAAGGGCCAGGCGGCCGGCCACCAGGCAGGGGGACAGCGGTGCCCGAGACCGGGCGCGCGCACAGCACGGAAATACTAACCCGGAGGCTGCGAGCGAGCGAGGCGCGGCGGCCCCGGCGGCGGCGCTGCACCCGCTACGGGGACCGGGAGGGAGGCGGCGGCCCGCCCCGGGCAGGAAAGTCCATCTCGGTGTCCCCGGGGCGCGGCGCGGCTCGGGGCTGCGGCTCCCCGCTCCCTCCGCGGCCGGGCGCCCAGGTCCCTGGCTCGCCGGCGCCGCGCGGGCAGCACCGGACTCCGGGGAACAATGGCCTCCGCGCTCCGCGGGAGTCCTCCCCACTCCCCACCACTGCAGACACCGGCTCCTGTTTGCAAAACAGAATTTCAATGCCGGTCCAAGGCCAGGTGGAGGACGCTCAACGTTAAGCTGTGCCTACTACAGAAAGACCCCGTCAAGGAGCTCCGCTGTCTGCACAATAGCAGGAGAGTTAGCATTTTTTTTTAAAGCCACCGTGTTCTCCAGGAAATGCTGGTCACACAAAGTATTAGACTCTCTAGCCCACAGAGGTGATAGGGAAAATAGTAGTAATGGCTACAAACTGAAGCAAAGATGAAAACAGTACTTTTGAGTTAAAAAAAAAAAAAGTCCTACACCTTCAATAAATGCCCCCAAACATGGAGTAAAAGCTTATGTTTACACACACAAATGCGCACACGCACACACACGAAACACGTAGATGAATTAAATTATGGAAACACCTTTAATGAGAGCATGTAAGATTTAGAAAATCGATACATATAAATGTATAGTTTGTTAACGTTTTAATGTGTTTTCATGGAACTAAGCTAATCTTCTGCTTCCTTTGGTAATATTGGTTTCAAGTTAAACAATTCCTTTTGTGCTCACCAATTTTGCAAGCCATTCCATTCTATTAAATGTATCTTAAATTATTTTAAATGTCTTCATGAACAGTAACAAGCCGACCAGAACAAATCCTTGCTTTGCTGTATTCTTTCCAGAAAAAAAAGACTGCTACTTGTAATAATACTTAGTTTTAAGAATATTGTTTCTAAAGTCATTTAACTAAAAGCCAGAATGGATATCTTGAGTTAATGCAGAAAAGCTTGGTCTATGTTAAATTTATAGATTTAATACTGGGAGATCCTTAAAATAAAAATATTGCCCAACTTAAGGTATCAACTTCTATACAGCCAAAGTACTTAATGTAATTGGATTAAATTATGATTTACATGAAGTTAATAAAGGACAGGCACCTACCTTTTTAATGGTTTTTGTCTGTACCAAAGCGAGTTCTCTGTTCTCATCCGCTACGTACAATGAAAGTTTCACATACGGATCACTGTAAGAAAATATTTCAGGATTTAGAGGGATAATACCTTTCATTTAAAGAAATACACAAAGAAAGTAGACAAAACCTAAATGAAAATGCAAATATCAGTTAATGACCCAGCTTATGTAAATTCTATAAATGAAGCAGTCACATTTTTAACATGCCTACTAAGGAAATTCACAAGAAAAGTTTCTATCAAGAGTCAATGATGCTTATTTAAAGGCAAAAGTGCCATGAAACACATGAAGCATACACTAACTTTTCATCTTTCCCTTTAATTCAAATGAACTAACCTGCCATATTTCTTTTCCTAAACAGATTCTGAAAATATTACACGAAAGATTACTAAATGGATTTTCTCAGACTAGCAAAACCTAGCCAAAAAATTCAGTTTGCATCTTATTTATATTCTGATTTCCACTATATAGGTAAAAATTACTGTTCCTTTAATGAAGGTAGAACAGGCATTGATCATCTAAACCAACACCTATCATTTTACAGATTAAAACAAAAACTCAAAACCAAAAGAAGAGTCCAGGAAATCAAAAGAGATCTGCCCAATGTTGTAGATTTCAGGAAAGTCTAGATTAACTGAACTCTTTTAGCGAGAAGTATATGAAAAGGACTCCTTAGTGTAGACCTTCTCCTAAGAGTCAATAATTAAGTCCACTCACATGTTCTGAAAGTCTTAACTAACACTGGCATAGCTCAAATCTATTCAAGCTGTCACTCATAAGCGTTAAAAATCCAGGTTCTTGGGGCGCCTGGGTGGCTCAGTTGGTTAAGCGTCCGGCTTCGGCTCAGGTCATGATCTCACATGGTTCATGGGTTAGGGCCCCGTTTCAGGCTCTGTGGTGGCTGCTAGCTCAGAGCCTGGAGCCTGTTTCAAATTCTGTGTCTCCCTCTCTCTCTGTCCCTCCCCAGCTCATGATGTCTCTGTCTCTCAAAAATAAATTTAAAAAAGCATAAAAACAAATTTAAAAAAAATTCCAGGTTCTTCTGTTTCACACTGGAGATCCTGAAAATCATAGATATGGCTCTCATGGATTCAACCCCCAAATTTCTACTCATCTAAGTACATAATGATTTATTTCTATCCAATTTGAAAATAACCTTTAGTGGCTATGCCATGACCATTAAGCCTTACTTTGCAGCTTCTAGGATATTTCCAAAGATTACGCAGAGCATCATAAAATACTTTAGATTGATTTTTATTCAATACCTCAATAAATATTCTATGAAATCCTTTAAAGAAAGAGAAAGGTGTGATATAATTAAGTATGGTTATAAAAGGACTTAATATCCAAAACAGAAATCAAAAGTCAGTGAAAAATACTGTTGGTATATACAGTATCTATTACCCATAAAATGCATCTTAATGGGAGCTACAACATATCTCTTGCAAAAAACAAACAAACAAACAAACAAACAAGAAATAAAAACCAGCAGCAGAATCTGCTTGATTATATTCTGTTATCAGTAAATATTTTTAACATTCTGGTTTAGAAGGTATTAGTCATCTTTTGCCTCTTATCCATAACCTATAGATTTATTCGATTAAAGATCATCAAACCCAACGTACGTACTTCTTATCTGGACGCCGTCAGCCTCAGGATAAAGATGAATGGAGAGCTAGAACTCAATCTAGGCCTACAGACCCCAACAGCACCTTCCTAGTTAGAACTGTGGTCTGGTGATGAATCAGGAGGCAGTTTCTAAGGTCAGAGGCTCTCAGATTTTAGCTGAACAGAACTGCCTGGGGGAGGGGGTAGCTGAAACGTGGATTGCTGGGCCCCCGTCCCAAAGACCCTCCCAAAGATCTAGTTAGTCTTAAGTGAGACCCTAGAATTTGTATTTGTAATAAAGTCCTGGTGATGCTGATGTCCTTAATCTAGAAACCACACACTGAAAACTGCTTTTCTAGATAGTAGTAGAAAAGATTTTTTTTTTAAGCTATAGAAGCTAATTTTCTATTTCCAGCCACAAGCTATTGCTTAAAAAAGCTCAAGGTCTGTTATCTCTGTTATCTCAAAACCAGGCTCTGAGCCGGCCATGACGATGAACGTGTACGCGTGTGTGCACACACGTGAGCACGCACACACACGTGAGCACACACACACACACACTCCCAGACCACAGACAACACCAGAAGTGGCTGATGGCCATCTCTTGTTTTCATGGCCCTTGGCTATCATGACTGCTGCCTGTCACCTAACTGCAATAAACACGTAAGCATTCACTTTAATAATACACAGCTCTTCTACTAATCATTTACTTGCTTTGGTTTGAATGCCCGGAATAGGTCACAGTAAGTGACACATGCAGTTGGGAATTCAGAGTGGGGTCTCTGAGTGGGACAAGGTCTCCAGTTGTGACCGGAAGACGCAACTCTGCATGTTGTGAGTACTCAGCCAGGTAGAGGGAGGTACTAGGGTGTCTGCACGAAAGATCTATCTACCAGGAAACTCCCTAGAAGAGAATGCTGCATGAAGAGAGAGCCCAAAGTGTGGGTACTGGTAAAAGGAGATGTAAATTAAGGGGATGGAGCATAGGGCAACAGTAAGAGTTAAGTTCAAGGGCAGGGGGAGGCTGCAGTCACCCAGACTGGTTCCGGGTCCCTCCTCCCTTTCTGAGGTAGAGCAGTACCACTCACATCAACGGGTATTTACTGAGCACCAACCACCTTCAAAAGGCTTTGCTAGAAGCAGACAGGAGAGAACAACAGAACAGGATTAAGACAACAAAGGTCACTAATGGCGCTGAGTGAGGATGAGGGCACTTTCCCGGGTCAGCACAGTGAATGTCACTAGAGCACAAAGCTGAGATACGGATGGGACGGGGCGCAGCGGCAAATGAGCAGGAAGGTGCTACAGCAGTGTGGACAGTCACTGATGCCACCTCAACTATGAGCACGATAGGCACCAGTGCCACCATCACCGTCACCACCACCACAAGCCAGGCACATCGCCATCCAGCACCCAATCCGCGCTGTCACACGCGAGATACGCGCAGGATCTCAATGGATCCTCATTGGTTAAGCTTGTTAAGTTGGCACATTTTCCAGGGAAGAAACCAAGACGGAGAAATCAAGCTTGCCTGAGGCTGAAGGGCAAGCAGGGGAGAATGGGAAGGGATGCAGGCTGCTTGGTTCTAGAATCCAGCTCTCGGCAGCATAAGTGCTACGTGCGGAACCTTGCTGCAATGTGTTGACCACCAACGGAGCTGGCTGGGCGGAAGGCCTGTGGACAGGAGTTCCTAAAATCCTGCCAAGCGCGAAAACATTTTGTGCTGTACGGTGACTTCGAGGATGGCCTAATTTTTATCTCTGCTGTCGCAGCGTCTGGTGGGAGATCGAGACGCCCGGGCTAAGTGTCTACCTTTAGGAAAGGCCACACCTTGAGATCTTATCTGCTTCTCAACACCCCAAATAGCCAGCTGGGCGCCTTGGACAAGTCACTGTAATGCGCTAAGCCTCAATTTTCGTTATCTCCAAAATAAAGGGGTTAGACTAAATCAGGGGTTTTCAAACTGCAGACTATCTACAGAGCCTTAGGTTTTGCATAACCCTCACGGGGTAGCGACAGGCTACCATTTCCACTGTAATCTGTTTTGTATAGTGGGATTCCAAGTTAGAATTTTATTTTTGGACAGGGTCCTTTAATTTTTTTCAAAAAAGTTTTAAACTCTTGGACTGCATGATCCCTTAGTTAGAATATTCTGAATTGCAGAACAGTTCCAACTCACTGCTCATCACTCAGTCGAACCACAGCCTAGCACATCCTAAGTAAACACAGCCTGACTATCTCTAGATGCAGGAGGTACGGGGAATAAAGCCCTAATCTCTACTAAGAGGTTTTCTCACTCAGAGCATAAAGGGGGAAGCTCACAGTTTTGAGTGCAAGAAATCACTCTTGATCAACACCGGGCTGAAATCTTCCAGAACATGTTCCCAGCTTCTAACCAATCTACCTGCTAGGTATCAAAAACCTATGACCTAAGCAACAAGCACAACCCAAGAGGCATGTGTAGGTGTCTGCACGTGAGTCTAGGGCAAGGAAATGAAGATCATCTGGGGTGGAAACATCCAGGCATTTGAGAAGAGGCTGGTGGGGAGTTTGCGGTCCCTGGACGGCCTTCATTGTAAACATGACATTCTGCACGAGCGGCGAGAGAAGAATTCCATTTCCAGAGTCCTTTCCACACCTGACTCCACAAAGCTCTCCAAGAAAGACAGCAGTTCTGGAAGAATCTCTGCTCTCTGAAGTTCTACCTCAATATATTCCGTACCTTTGCTACAAAAGCCTAAAGGAGTCTCAAGGTCAAGGCTTAGTTAAGACTTCCTCCACTCCTAGATCACCTGGACATTTAGGAAAGACACCAGAGCAGGTCATCGAAGCTTCCATTAAGGGGTGTCGGTACAGGGTGTTAGGGGTAGAGAGTTCTGGTTCATGTTACTACTTATATGCTTGCTGGTGGAAGATTTTGTTGTTGTAGGTAACCATTAATACATATACTTTTAGAAGAACAAAACAGGGGTGCCTGGGTGGCTCAGTCGGTTGAGCATCGACTCGATTTCAGCTCGGGTCATGATCTTGAGGTTCGTGAGTTCAAGCCCCATGTCGGGCTCCATACTGACGGCACAGAGCCTACTGGGGATTCTGTCTCTCCCTCTGCCCCGCTCATGCGCTCTCTCTCTCAAAACAAATAAACTTAAAGAAAAAAAACAGAAAACACAATAGGCAGGGCATGGAAGGAAACATCCCTCCTTCCTCTGATGCTGTTTCTCCTCCATCAGAGGCCCTTGACCATTTCCACTGGTGTCTCAAATCTCAGCTTCATCAACTGAGTGACCTTCAGACAGTCACTTCACCACTCGGAGCTTCAGATTGTTCATGAATGAAATGGGAACAGTTTTTAACTCAAGAGGATCAGTGTGAGGATCAGACATAAAATCACGTGTTAGTATCAGTCCCCACTCAGCACCAGACACACAGTACAAGTGCTTTACCAGTGACAGCCGTCGTAACCTGAATCTGTGCTTTCCTCTCCGGGGAGACCTTTGCGGTTCTCTGTTGTTCCTTCTGAGCCTCTAATTTCTGCTGTGATTGCTGATTTGATTTGCCACTGATCACCTCCTACTGCAAACTGGGGGCTGGCCGGCCATGGCATACCGGGTCCCATCCCCCCTCACTGAACTACTGCATGTGGCCCCATTCTGGACGGAGACCATCAGACTGCTCATCATATTTACAGCAAAGCTGAGAATTCACTCCTGGCAACTAGTTACCCTCCTGGTGGCTGGTGTTTAAGACAGCTCAGGGCCAGCATGGATATTACTCGCTGAGAAGCTCAATCCCTGTGGATTAGGAGAGACGTTCTATTTTACAAACCTTTTGCCCTCTCTGCACAGTGAGGAGGTTTAGGCACCACGTCCTTGTCTCAGCTGAGGGCCAGTCATAAATGCCTATTAGTGACCTTTGTTGTTTTAATCATGTTTTGTTCACACCTGTCTGCTTCTAGCAGATAGAATCTGATACATCCTATTTTACTGAGCAACCAGGCAAGGAGACAAGCAATGTTAATGAAAGACATGGTCCCTGCCCCCTCTGAACCGGGCACAGGGAAGTAAAGCAATGACTCAGACAGGGTGTGCCAAGTACCCAGGAATACAGTGCTCTGCAGCAGTGGTTCCTGACCATGAGCTCACCAGGGTTACCTGTCATCGGGTGCCTGTCCCCACCCCAAGCCGGCTAGATCAGAATCTCCAGGGTTGGGACCTGGGATTCTGCATTTGTCAAATGTCCCCCATGATTTCCATGCATTGGCCAATCTGGTCACCCCTTCCAGAGAGGCATCTGGGCCAAGAAGAGAGGACCAAAAGCAAGGTAAGATTTCTCCAAAGGGAAGAGCAGAAGCAAAGGTCCTGTGGCAGGCTGCAGCCAGGGTGTTTGGCACAGCTGCAGCCTCGAGGGCTTGGGGAGAGAGACAGCTGGAGGCTGCACCGTGGCTCAAACCACGAGGAGCCCTGTGTGCAACCGAAGAGCCGGCCACGGCCACCGGGGGTCAATCCTGGCTCCCTTATTTGTAGCCATAGGACTGCTGAAAGCTTCTCTAGCCTATTTGTGCCTCAGTTTCACCACTTATGTAATGGGGATAACAGCACTACTTCCTTTTATTCTAAGGAGGCTGTTAGGAAGGTGAAAACAACAACAGTGCTGGACATTTAGTAGGCACTCCATAAACCTCAGCTATCTCCACCATGACCTCAGTATTACTGCGGAGTTGTTGAAAGGGAAGATTCTTGATCAGATTCATTGCAAGGAGATCAGACAGCGGCTAGACAGACCAGCTGGGAGGCTTCTGCAGCAAGGACTGAGAAAGGTCCAAACACAGCAAGCAGTCAGAATCAAAAACAAAGGACTGGGAACAGCCCGAAGGTGTGCCCCAAACACTGGGTGGCCAAAGGAATGCAGTGAGAAGTCGGGTAAGGAGGGAGTGCCTGCCAACTTCCAACATACGGGCCTGGTCGACTGTGCACGGTCTCACGCTACAGGACAGTACCGGGGCTTTAATCCTTTATCAGGACAGCGACATCACCCACCTAGGAGCAGGAGGCACTCACTGACAAGGTAGCTCTACCATTTGGAGAAGCCCATGAGTTCTAAGGCACCACCTAGGGCCTTGCCTTTATAACCAATGTCCTTTACACAGCTCTTGAAGTTTTAGGCCATCACCCAAGAGGCCTTGGCTCTTTTGCTTCCTGCTCGTGATGATGAACTTGTACTTAGGTCTGCAAGGGCATATCAAATGCTATGGTCTGTCCCCAGAATCCTAATGATTTAATGTTGTTTACATGAGAAGTGTGAAAGTTAGAACTGGCCTCCACGTGTCTATGTCTAGATTGAGCAACCACAAAATGCATCCCGAAGGCTCTTAGGTTCCTCTGTATTTTTCAATGTAAATTTCAGAAGAGAAAATGGCCTGGGAGATTCAGGCTGCTCACAGTAACACCTCTCATATGTACACAGATGACTTTTGAGGGAAAAAATAGAAAGCCACCACCATGTCTTGCACGTAGAGGACACCAGAAACTGCATGAAATCAATGGCTACAAGACAGATCCTGTCAAATGGAATGAAATTCTTAGGAATCCAACAAATGCCAAGATGCCCAACAAAAAAATTCACAAGCACCTGCTCTCTCATGAGAAGTCACTAAGAAACCTTAGTTGATAAACCATCCTGATTTTCAAAACTGCTAAGCAAAGAACATTGAAACTGTTGTCCCAATCACTCCCCAGCATGGAGCCCCAAGCTGAAAATTGGGTTTCCCCTCCCTTGGGGCCTCTTTTCCACTTTTCTCTACGGGACAAAAATTCAGAGATGGGTCTCATTCCACCTTTGTCACCATTAAGCAGTAACACTGAGGACAAGCCCGTTTTTCAGAGAGAGATGAAAATAAGACCTTCTTGGGGCGCCTGGGTGGCTCAGTCGGTTAGGCTGCCGACTTGGGCTCAGGTCATGATCTCACGCTCTTGAGTTTGAGCCCCGCGTTGGGCTCTGGGCTGATAGTTCAGAGCCTGGAGCCTGCTTCGGATTCTGTGTCTCCCTCTCTCTTTGCTCTCCTCTGCTCATTCTCTGTCTCTCAAAAATAAACAAATGTTAAAAAAAAATTTTTTTTAAATAAGACTTTCTGGGTATGTCTACCGCTCAGCCTTCAGAGTCACCATGAGCTAGGACAGTTAGAATGAGGCGACACTAATGAAGCGATGCTTGGCCCTCTCCATCTGGCAAACTGAAATGTTCTATGACAAGCAAGACTGCATAAAGGCTAATCCTTTTGCACAGATTATTCACTTATTTTTGTCAGACTAAACAGTCTTTGCTGAGGTGCATGATTTTAAAGGAGGAGGGGCAGTGAGGAGGAGAAGGGGCAGGAGGACAGAGTGGCCTCCACGGGGCAGAGCATTCAAGACGTGTCGCGTTCTGGCTGCAGCCAGGTTGAAACGACACGGTCTCGTCCCCCAGCTATCAAAGTGTCCTTCCAAGACTCTTGGATATCAGAGGAATCATGAGAAAGGTCTTCATTTTTCAAGCATTTTTTTTACCCCTAGGGGAACACCAAACTATAACCTGAAGGAAGCAAGAATTCTTTCCTGTACCATGAGGTTGCCCAATATTCTACCAGGGCAGCCTGTGAAAAGGTGGTGTCTATTTTCCCAACAGCCAAGAACAGAGGGCTTGAGGAACAAATTACATCCTGCCGTATGTCAAATCTGCTTGGACTCCCTGAGGTATGTGACAAAGACAGCTGACCCAGAGAAAGTCTCATTGGGAAACCTATTTGTTGAAGATTTTCCTCATTCTTTCCCCTGCTATTAGTATAGCGAGTGTTGCATAAATTACTGACATCTGTAATCAAGAAGCAGCACAAAACAAGGAAAACCATTACCTAGAAAGTGTGAGAGAGTAAAACATGGGAATTCAGCGATACTGTTGACGCTGAAGATCTTGGTCTAACAAATGGTCAAAGATGAAAAAAAAAAAAGGTAACCCACACTTTCTGAAGAGGCACACATCTTAATATTCTACTAACGGAAAGAAATTATTACAAGGTTTCTAGAAAGCAACATGGCAGCAGGCACCCAGCATGAAGAGTTGATGACTTTGATTCAACTTATTTCTAAGGATTAATCCCAAAGAAACAACCAGACATGCAGGCAAATACTGATGTGCAAAAGATATTCAGTACAGCATCATATATAAAAAGAAATTAGAAGCAACCTTTCAGCCCAATAGGGAAGTGATTCAATAAATTATGGTGTGATCATGTGCGAGCATATGAAAGCGTGAAAATCATGTTTTCAAATAGCATTTTTAAAGTTTATTTATTTTGAGAGAAAGAGTGAGAGCGAGAGCGAACACCAGTGGGGGAGGGGCAGGGAGAGAGGGAGGGAGAGGACCTAAAGCATGAATTCACGAACCGTGAGATCTTAACCTGAGCGGAAGTCGATGTTTAACTGACTGAGCCACCCAGGCTCAAATAATATTTTTAAATTGGAGAAAATAATCATAGTCTTAACACTAAGGAATAAGCAGGACCTAAAAATGTGGCTAATTCTATGTACATATGAAAGTAATGGAAAACATAGCTAAAGTTAATAGCTGTTCTCTCTAGATAGACTTATGAATTATGCTTATTTTCTTCTTCATAGTTCTTTTCTAACAGTACTATGGGGAAGTACTATTTTTATAAATACAAAAACGTTATGAAAATACCAATAACAAGTACACATATGCTTCAAGCATAATAAACTCTTTCACAAAGCTGTGAAACCTGTAATTTCATGGCTAGTCTACATTTCAATAAAAACCCAAAAGGGCTTCAAAAATTTCTTTTTCTATCCAGACAATTGCCTTAAATGGAGGACTACTAAAGATCTTTGAAAGAATATGCATATACATTCCAGTCCTTGAGACTTAATGAAAGGCATGAAACATACTCTGAAATACATCGCTCGTTACCAATGGCGGTAAGAAGTTACTCTGGACAATCCTTCAACATACACAGGACAGCAGTGGGTAGTTCAGAATTCCTGCGTTGGCTCAAGGCAGGTTCAGAGAGCCATTACAATTTTACAGCTTCGGCATATTCTGTGAACCTGCTGAAAAAGAATACACTTTGCAGTGCTTTGGTTAGGATTTTGTGGTTGGAAGCGATGAGTGGCTTAACCCGATCCTACAACCTTTCCTATTACCTAAGCCTTAAAATTGCTAGTCCTGGGCGCCTGGGTGGCTCAGTCCGTTAAGCATCCGGCTTTGGCTCAGGGATTGATCACATGGTTTGTGGGTTTGAGCCCCGCGTCGGGCTCTGTGCTGACAGATAGCTCGGAGCCTGGCGCCTGCTTCAGATCCTGTGTCTCCCCCCCTCTCTCTCTCTGTCCATCCCCTGCTCATGCTGTCTCTCTCTCTCTCAAAAATAAGTAAAACAAAAACATATATATTTTTAAATAAAAAGAAGAAAAGAAAGAAATTGCTAGTCAGGACTGACTCTTGGTCACCTGCCATCTACAACCAGTTGCTTGGGGGAGGGGGCGAGGGGAGGTCCCCGAGAGCCCTGGGACCCTAGCAGCAGGTCGGGGGCACCACTGCAGCCCCAGCTGCCTATCTCTAATACACACCCACAGATTGTTGACACCTCTGTAGACATGGATCAGCTCCTGAAAATATTTAAGAGAGTTTGTTTAAAAAAAAAAAACTGTTTAAAACCAATGTTTTGTTATGTTCTAATAGAATAACTATCGTTCATTTCATATCGTCACTAAAAACAAAAGTTTCACCGACAAATGATGAAATGCTCATACAGGAGCCTTTATCGCCAGCATTTTTATTATGTACTTTCCCCACGCACGTGCAGCTATCAACGGTTAAGAAAACACTTCTTTCTAGTAAAGCTTTAACAGAGCGGAGAGCAGCTCGCACAGCCATAAAGGAGGGAAAACAAAAACAGCTCCCTTTTCAGAAACTGCCTGGTAATGGATTTAATTCCTTAAATAGTCACTGAGCGTGACCATATGCAAAGGACCGTGGTGGGCACCAATGGAGTAGGTCAAAGAAGTGGGTGGCAGGGGTACAGAGATAAAGAGACACAGTGGACATGGGGCCCTCAGAGAGGTGGTCTCTCCCCTCCCCTCCCCTCCCCTCCCCTCTACAGAATCCAGAGTCAGACGAGAATGGAGGCACATAACGCAAATGCTGCCGTTACGAAGTAGGCCGGGCATACTAAGAACTCAAAGAAGCTGTAAGTTTCTATGATTATTCTAAGACAATCAGAGATGCGGGGATTATCTTATGAACTGAGACGGTAACTTCCAGAATCATTTCTCCAGTACTTCCTGGATGACTAGGGCTGTATGTGGTGTCTTCTGTACCCCCATCTCTAACCCCTGAAACAGTCCTGACAAGGAGGACGTTAGCAACTCCGTTTTGCGAATGAGGAAACGATGTCCTAATATATACATGTACATATGAAATAGCTATGGAGCCATTAAGATGAAATTAATGAACCTGATTCAGCTGCCTGTGCTTTGTTTAAAAAGAAAGTTGAAATTGTATATTATCACAACCATAAACAAATAGAACTACTGCATTATAAATATACCAAACTATAAAATAGTGTTTATTACTGTATTAATGAGACCATGTGATTTTTTTTCCCCTTCCTCTCATTTCTCCATATATTCCAAACAGCAGAGCCGGGATGCCAAGACTGGAGGTCACAGCCAGACCCACAGTGGCCACCGCCCTCCTCCGCCCTCACTCCAGAAATGGTCCCAAATGGCAGCAACTAGAAAATTCAAGTTAAAAATATCATATGCGTGCCAATAAAGTAGGTATAAAGGCATTTCCAGCTTTCATATCAATCCCTGATTTAACAGCCACCTTCCTTTTTAAGCCACCTTCCTTTTTAAGCAGCAAAGAGTCCTGGAAGACAGGTCTGGAACACAGTAAGTGGAGGAAAAGGGAAGATCTTAATTTCCATAGTATCTATGTTCAATGTCCTGTTGGGGAAATCTGCTTCATCGTCGTGGGGACAGCATGCGTCACCCTGTGGGGCCCGCGCCAATGGAGGAAAGATAATGACTAGGTCACATCACCTTCTTTACTATCTCTTTAGGAGGGTCTAAAAATCCATTCTGCCAAAGTCCTCAACTGTTAGCCCCCTGCACATTTAAGAGAGGGAGCCATTCAAACGTGTGCTTTTGAGAGAAATCATCCACTTTCCAAACTGATGAGATAAGACTTCGCACATAAGAGTCTATCTTCTGAAGAAGTAATTCAGGAAGGCAGGGGCATAGGCACATACCCACATGCAGGAAGCATTCCACAACCTAAGAGTGTTTGGAAAGGTTAAGGGGCTTACGGTCTAATGTAAGTCCATTATAATGGTCCCAAATAACGGTCCCAAAATAAGCCATCCAGAGATCGAAAGATGTACACTTCTCAGACTAGAAAGGGACCAACACAGTTAAAACTCCTTTGATCGTCCTCATGTAGGATAGTAGTATTGTCTTTTTTCTTTTTTATGTTTATTTTGAGAGAGAGAGATAGACAAGGAGCAGGGGAGAGGCACAGAGGGAGGGAGAGAATCCCAAGCAGGCTCCGAAACAGCATGGAGGCCGACACATGGCTCAATTCCATGAACCACAAGATCATGACCTGAGCTGAAATCAAGAGTCAGACGCTCAACCAACTGAGCCACCCCGGCGCCTCAATGCTCTCTCCTAATATGCAATGACATTAAAAAAAATCTTCAGTGAAACAAGACCATGATATCAAACATAATTACATTTATCACTAATTTCAAGTTGTCATGATAGTTCAGAGATACTTTTAATCATTGTTTTCAACCTTTATAACTAGTCACATTTAAAATCTCCCCAGGGGCGCTTGGGTGGCTCAGCCGGTTAAGCGTCCGGCTTCGGTTCAGGTCATGATCTCATGGTTTGTGGGTTCAAGCCCCGCGTCGGGCTCTGTGCTGACTGCTAGCTCAGAGCCTGGAGCCTGCTTCGGATTCTGTACCTCCCTCTCTCTCTGACCCTCCCCTGCTCACACTGTCTCTGTCTGTCTCTCGAAAATAAATAAAAAGCATTAAAAAAAAAATTTTTTAAACCTCCCCAGGACTAGCCTAGCGTAAAGCAGTAGACAATAACCCAAATCCACAGGGGCCCTAATTTTAAGGATCCTGGGTAACTAGAACCATAGAGCATGCACACTAAAGATACATAACTCAGGTTCACTTTTTATAAACTTTAAATACTCCTTAGATGCTCTGGCTGAATACAAGTCTATGTAATGAATCATCTCCCCATTTCGCCCTCGATCTCAGTTCCAGATACAGTTCCGTAAATGAAAATTCTCTCTGGAAAGCAAACTTTTTAAATGTGCACCCATTTGTAAAAACGCATGCACACACACAAAAAGCCCTCCTGCTGTTATTTAAGAGAGCATATGGTCTTTGTCAATAAATGATCTGTGTAAACTTAATTTATTTAAAAAAAAAAACTCCAAGAAGAATGTAGTAATGGGTACATTACTAATGGGTAGTAAATCCATGTGACAATACAGTCTCACAATAAAAATGCACGCTTTCAAATTTACCAATGAAATTCTGTCATATCAGTCTTCACTGATCTTCAAGATCTAAGTAGCTATCCGACGTATTTATCTCTACCATGCTTGTGTATTCACTCCTGCCTGCAACAGTCTTACCAACTCTAAATGTTTATGTAAATCACCATACCTTTGTTTTGCACAAAGGGTAAGGAGCTTCTAGAACTCCAAAAAAGGAAAACAGACAGGAATTCCAAGTAGTTGGGCAGAAACTCTCTGGGCGGGGCAAACATGTTAATAACAGATGCATAAACGGCTATCAAGAAAGAGTACAATTCACTGGGCTCTCCCGTGTGACAACAGCCATACCCTCCTTTCTGGTATCTTTTTTGAGGTTCCAGCTGACAGAATCCTGAGCTGGCTGAACACAGGTTTCTATCTTACAAGTCCTATAGATCCTAAGTGACTGGGGGGAGGGGGGAGCCTAAATGCATGATAAATCATCTCCAAAGAAGTTCTTAGAAAGCCGTACAGTCCAACTCCATGATGTAAGCACATTTTACAGTCCAGCAGACAAAGAAACTTGCTCAATCTATTAACCTTCCAGGCCAGAGAAGCAATCTATGTGGGCCACAAAGTCACCATATAAGAACCCTTGGGTCACAGAGGATACTGCTCCTATGAAAACTTAGGAGGCTGGGGAGATTTATCAAGCAAGGAAACTTCCTAAGACTCCCCATTCTGTCACAAGATGTGCCCCCCACCCTCCGTCTACACTTCACCTTCGTCCAGGCACCTACTGAGGGCTTTGATCTGGCTCTCACTTGGCGGTACCGATACCCTGACAGTGTCTGCCCTCCGTAAATATTAACCAGAACACAACTGAGAATAGGTGCGCATGCCCTGTCTGTCGGACGCGCACTACAAAGACTCCAGCACACACAGCATCACCACACTGGCCGCAGCCTGGGGATTAGGAATTCCCAGAGGTTCTCGAACTGGGGCAGCCATTAGAATCATTTGGAGAGCTGACAGAAACACAGGGTGCTGGGCCCCCATCCCCAAGTTTCCAGTTCTGATCCGAGGCAGAACAGGATAGTCCGCATTTCTAACAATCTGCTCATCTGGGCGCCCCGCGTTGGGGACCAAGACCGCTCTTCCTCTCGGCTTCTCCATGAGCCAGCAGCACAAGGGGTCCATTCAACTCAGTGTCTCCATCCCCGCTATCCAATCACCCCGAGAGTGTGGGAGGAGGGCACAGCCTCACCTCTACTGGAGGCCAAGGTCTTTGACGCCTGATGCTGCCCTTGTTTACTGGGGTGGCAGGAAGGGCACCTACAAGGCCTACCTGCAATTTCAATGAACCAGCCAGTACTGCTTTTTGTTTATTTTAGAGCAAAGGTGAGCCGGTTCTTGCCTCTTTAAAAACACACCCTTGTCCAATGAGAGAATAGTTACAAGTAACCCTGTGATAACACAGGCCTGCTGGGAATCCCGTTCTAAATGAAATGGGGCGCGGGGGTGAGAATCGAGCAGATACTTCGGTCAGCCTGTGTGATCTTACGGGAGGCTGGTAGGCTCTGGATTCCTGCTCATCTACTTCTCGCACGGTTCAAAAGAAACGTCAATCCAACTCGAACTTCAAATGAAAATTAAAGATAGTCTCATTTTTAAAAAATAAATCAGTTGCCTTTACCCCCAAACTGATCAAGTCAGTAGCCTTAAGAAACAGGTGCACAGACACAGGATGGCCCTGAAATCGGCCAGTGTCCTCACTCTTCGGGAACACGGCGGTCAGCTCCTTGGCTAATCCCACCCGCGCCGTGATGATGGTGAAGGAAACACCGCTGCTCAGACAGAGGAACCCGGAGCTCAGTGCCGAGGCAGGATCAGCTCAGCCTTCACTAACAAACCAGAGGAACTGAGACTTTTAAAGAACTCTGAAGAGTGTTGGTTCCCACGGGGTCACCGCATGCTCCGGGACGCCGGGACTGAAGGGGACACACAGAGACAGGTGTCAGCCGACCCCGCCACCCCCCCCACCCCCTCGGTCCCAGGAACAAAGGTCGAGCAGAGGACTGGTGAAGGGCAGGTCGGCTGAGAGCAAGCCTCGGGCAAACAGGGAAGGGTGTGGGGAAAAGAGGGACCCGAAGCCGGTTGTGGATTTGCTCACCGTGTCCTAGGCACCTACGAAAACACTAACCTCTCTACCCCCAAGCGTTTACTCTGTGCCAGCACTTTCTGTACGATCTTTCCTTTAACCTACTTAGTAAGAACGTAGACTCCTCAAGGCTGGGAGTGACCGTGGGCCCGGACGGACCTCAGGACTTAACCCTAAGTGCAGCCCTCGCCACAGCAATCTTTCCTTCTCACAAGCAAGACTCTCTTGAGAAAAGAAATTCGTCCCCCACTGAGGTTAGCAGGAGACGCGGCAGCTTCTGAGGTCTCAACGAGCAGCCTCAATGGTGCCCATTCAGCGACGTAGCTGCCGGAGGTGGGGAGACCAGGAAAACCCTGAGGCTGAGGTTTTGAACTTGGTGCGTACCTGAACCCAGAAAGAAGGGACTAGCTCATCTTGAACCATTGCCTGTGATATAGGCTAAATCACGCTCCCTCCCAACAAAAGACAGATAAGCTGAAGTATCCCAGCATCTCAGAATGCGACATTATGAAATAGGGCCCTGGGTGGCTCAGTCGGTTAAGTGTCCCACTCGGCTCAGGTTGTGATCTCGCCGTTTGTTTGAGCCCCGCGTCGGGCTCTCGGCTGACAGCTCAGAGCCTGGAGCCTGCCTCGGACTCTGTGTCTCCCTTTCTCTCTGCCCCTTCCCTGTTCATGCTTGCTCTCTCAAAAAATGAATTAAAAAAAAAAAAAAGTAAATAAGGCCTTTCTAGAAATAATCCAGTTAATATGAGGTCATCAGGGTGGGCCCTCGTCCAACATGATAGTGTCCTTACAAGAAAATAAATGTGCACAGTGACAGACATGCACATAGAAGATGACAGGAAGACACATGGGGACAGAGGACACAGCTACAGGCTGAGAGATGCTAAAGATCATCAGCAAACACCAGGGGAGAAAGGAGGTACGGGAGGAGGTGCTCCCAGTGGGAGCACGGCCCCGCCAATGCCTGGGAACTGACACCCGGATTCCCGGCTTGTGGCCCCAGGACGGTGAGACAATGCAGGTCTGGGTTTTAAGCCGCCCAGTCTGCGCTCCTTTATTAAGGCCCGAGGAAGCCAACAGTCCGTTAAAGCTGGTCTTAATCAGAGACACTTGGAGCTGGACGTGTTCTAGAACTCTCACTTCTTGCTCCTTTCAGAAAGATGACTGGTCTATTTGAATTCTGACGTAACGTTCCCAGAAGGGGCTTGGGGCAAAGCCCACCATCAAGTGTTAGATACGCGCAGTATGTATGGCGAGTTCTATCAAGTGCTCTGCAGAAGCACCAGAAACACTCAAGTCTGCTCAGTCTGAGTTTGTCATCCGATGAGTTTCCTACAAACCTACAAAAATGTTCCAAGTTTCCAGGGCTTTTCGGATTTTGGAAGTGCAGGTGAGAGATTACAGGCCTGGGGTGCCTGGGTGGCTCAGTCAGTTGAGCGTCCAATTTCGGCTCAGGTAGTGATCCCTCAGTTCGCGAGTTTGAGCCCCACGTCAGGCTCTGTGCTGACAGCTAGCTCAGAGCCTGGAGGCTGCTTCAGATTCTGTGTCTCCCTCTCTCTCTGCCCCTCCCCTACTCACTCTCTGTCCTTCTCTTTCTCAAAAATAAACAAACATTTAAATCAAGCAAACAAAACAGATGATAGGCCTGTACCAAGTTGTAGAACAACTTAAAATACAGGTACTTAAAAAAATGTTTTTTTAATGGTTTATTTATTTTTGAGGGAGACACAGCCTGCTCAGGGGAGTGACAGAGAGAGAGGGAGACACAGAATCCGAAGCAGGCTCCAGGCTCTGAGCTGTCAGCCCAGAGCCCAATGCTGGGCTCCAGTTTGTGAATTGCAAGATCGCGACCTGAGCCACAGTCAGACGCTCAACCGACTGAGCCCCCCAGGCGCCCCAAAAATACATGTACTCTTAATGCCACCTTGCCAATGATGTTCAGACCGCTCACAAAAAACACAGCTGCTGTGAAAAATCCTGCAGTTACTCACAGAAACAAAAGTATGCCCTCAACTCTTAAAAAAAAAAAATTTGCAAAGTAATTTTTAAAAAGTTCTATCTCCAAGGCTATTGCACATGTAAACAAACCACTAGATACTTGACCGATCCATTATGCTGAGTTCTGTGCTATATCACCACAAGGCCTTTCAAAACAGAATTTTAAAAGAGAGGCAAGACAACAATGATTCACAGTATTATCACAGGAAGAAAAACAAGTATAATCAATAGAAAGAGGGCCAGATGATGACCATGCCCCATGCTCCCACGCTCGCAAGAGAGGGGCGTCACACAGTACACATTCTTCCCCGGCTAGGAGATAAATACGTAGCAGGTACTCACATCTGAGCCTCCCGGGCCCCTGTGTCATCAAGAAGAAAGGAGGTTTGTAGAAGAAACGAAGCCTTCATCAGCATTACCGATGTCCGCTGACCTGCTTGCCCCCCACTGGTACCAGCCCCAGAGCCCCTTAGCACAGCCAAAGCTGGATGTACACGGGAGATTTTCCTGGTGTTCAGACATCTTAAAATCCTCCCTTAAGTCACTGTGTTAGAGGAGACTGGCTATTGAAGGGCTTCTAAGGAGAGCCTAGGGAAGGTTCTAGAATTGTGAGTAGGGACTGGTCCTGCTCGCACCACCGTATGTCACGGACGTGGGTGTTTGAGCGTTAAGGTTTATGCCACTAGATGACTTTGTTGTACAGATTGAGGTTTCTCTCTGTCCTTGTGACCCTGAAGTAGGGTCCGACAATCGTGCGGTGAGAGCGCACAGAACAAAACGCACCTTTCCCATCAGAACTGTAGTGGTCAGATCTCTATTATGCTCAAGTAAGACATGGGATCCTTGGTTCACTCTCATTCTGTGCTGAAGAATTTCCATGCGGCAATAAGTGCAGAATCTAATTAAACTACTTGTCGCCACCATTCGCACCTGTTTGATTTCCCCAATGATGTCAATCTACCACCTTCAAAGTTTTCAGCCTGCTTATCCTTGGAGCATGCTCACTTGTGGGTGCCTGTGCACTCTCCCCTCCAAGGAAATCCAAGTAGCCGGCACCACCTCGCCCTCTTCTTCCAAAACCAACCACCCGAGACTCACCAGCCTCTCCAGGCTCTACCTTCCTCCCATTGTGACCGTTTAGACCACGCTCTTGCCGCTGAAATGTGTGGCCTTTCTGCACTGTCAGTCCTTTCTCAAGTGTGTAAGTCTTAATTTTCTTTAACTATCTGCACTTGTCGCTTAAGACCGCTATCTACATCTTAGGCCTGTCTGCATTTTCTACCTAACGTCTCACAGAACAAATCCTCAGTAAATATTTCTTGGGTGCTTGACTTCCTACCCCTCATTATTGATGTAACATCTTCCCAGGGTCACACATTTGGAAACGTGGTCTTGCCTGAGCTGCCAAAACATGGATTTCTCAGTTTATCTCATACTTGATCACGTTCAACTACATAATGTAGTTTCCATGTAAATCTCCTTTTCTTTACTTTCTTCCCCGTTCCACAATGGGGGAGCCATGAGGTCATTCCTAGAGTGCCCTCAGTTAGAGGCTCAAATATACTCAAAGGAACAGCAAAACGGAGGGAAATAAAGTTTCAATGAACCTCAATTCAGCAATAATGTTAACCAATACCAAAACCTAACATCATGATCACTTTTGATTAACTAAATGTAAAAACTTTTAACGACTAACTTCCGGCATTGACACACACTTGTGTGAGAAACTTAAATATTCAAATCTAAGAGGACACAAGAAATACTAATGTTTGAGGACTAAGAGAGAGAAACAATAAACAAGTTAAGTCTAAAAACCTTGATTAGATTGTTAATTACTTGTCAACTGAAAAGGGAGATTAAGAAATGCATCACTAGTTCACTAAATGCCAATATAAATTTTTATTCCAGTTGTCGTTTTTCATGCCTTTGTAGTGTGTTGCTGATTTTTTTTCCCAACCCTAAAAAGTTTGCTTTTTAAATGAACAGCTGTACTAGGGTGCTGGGTGGCTTAGTCAGTTAAGCTTCTGACTTTGGCTCAGGTCATCATCACATGGTTCAGGAGTTCGAGACTCGCATCAGGCTCTGTGCTGACAGCTCAGAGCCTAGAGCCTGCTTTGGATTCTGTGTCTCCCTCTCTCTCTCTCTCTGCCCCTCTCCCGCTCATGCACTGTCTCTTTCAAAAGTATACAAACATTAAAAAAAAGAAGAGGAAATGAAGATGTGTAAGATTCCATATAGATGAGAATCTCCACACGCCAAACTGCCCTTACTTAATAAAGGCACATGACTGAGAAAACATTCATTGCAATTAACCTCTAATTTTTATGCAGCTGATGTGGACGGAGATACCGTTAAACAGCGATTACAAGAAAATAAAATACAGTATATGCCATTTATGGACACAGCAGGTGCCACCAGAAAACAAGACCTGATCTGTCCCTTCCCTGAGTCGCTGGGGATCAAGTATGTTAGATGACTCCTACCAAGGCGGACATGCACGTCTCCATTCTGCGGGAATAATATTCAGGAGCTATATTGAAAAAGCAGTTTGAGACCTTGGCAATTAACATTCAGATAACAGCATGACTCCTTATAAAAGAACATAAAACCCTGGGCCGACACATGCAATCCAAATTTGAGAAACGGGATGTGTGGGGTAACTGTGTATTCTAGCCAAATAACAATTATTAGCCGCTAATTAGATTTACACTCTGTGTTCCTGTAGTCTATAATTTTGAGGACCCAAGGCTTGAGCACTAGGCAAACAGAGGAAGAAATCTTCTGGCCATCCAAGCTCAGAGATTAAAAAACAACTCGAGGTTGAAATTCACCGCGAGTCCCAACCTCCTCCCCTCCACATCGCGTTAATGCAGCCAAACATTAACCCAGCCACCCCGGTCCAACTCACAGGAATCCCCCACTCTGAATCGGTTCTTTGTAACCTGCAAGACAAAGTCCGGAGAATATCTGTCTGCCCGGCCCTGGCCCATGCCTGCCTCTACGGTGCCATCCCCCACGTGCCTCACACACTTAGCCAAGGGGGTGATTCTGAGTTCTGCAAACACACCATGTCCTTCCCTCTGCTAGCAATGCCCTGCGCCTACCTTGCCTGCACATGACCCTTATTCAACCTTAAAGATCAGCTCAGCTGTCTCTGAGAACGCTGCCTACGCCCAAACCCCCGGTGCCGGTCAGGAGAAGTCAGTCAGTATGGCAATCATCTCCTGACCTGTCCGCTTTTGCTACTGGGCTGGAAAATCCTAGCAAGTCATCTGTGTCTTGGTCACTTGCATAGACAGCATTCCAGGTACCCACACGTCTGCAGTAAGTAATTGCTTTATCGGGCATCGTAACGGCCTGACAGCAGGTTAGGCCTATGAGGCCCCGGGGATAAGGTACTTAGGACAAATCTCAAACCGTCTGGTAGGCAGATCCTAGAATATCACTGACCATGTTGTGGCCCATGAAAAGTTCACAGGCTGAGCAACAGCGATCTCTAGCATTTTATTTATGTAAAAAAAATTTTTTACATTTATTTATTTTTAAGAGACAGAGCGTGAACAGGGGAGGGACAGAGAGAGAGGGAGACACAGAATCCGAAGCAGGCTCCAGGCTCTGAGCTGTCAGCACAAAGCCTGACGTGGGGCTCAAACCCACAAACGTAAGATCATGACCTGAGCCGAACTCAGATACTCAACCGAGTGAGCCACCCAGGCGCCCCTAGCATTTTAAAGTCAAATATTGATAAAATAGGAATAAACTGGATGGAGACAAAACAGCCCCACTTGCAATTTCTTGGTTATTTTTCTCAAGTCACGACTGAAAACAAAGAAATTCAGTGGCGAGGAAGCAGAAGCCGAAGTGAAGGATTATCTGCTCTCAGGGAGCTTGAACAAGAGGTAATTAATAAAGGATTAAGGCAAAGTAAAACCACAGCGGAACGTGAAACTGCAGCTTGCTGAACAATGGAACCCAGAGTGGCAATTAGACAGGAAGAACCCACAACGGGTAAAAACATTTGCTTTGCCAATGAAGGGCTGCGCGGGGCATCCCAGGGCTGGTCCCCTGGGGGGAGGCCTCCCTGTGCAGCAGAAGCCGGGAGCCTAAACTCTGGTCCTTAGAAACAGCATGTAAGAAAAGTCTCCAATTAGACTTCCGTCTCAAGGGAATGAGAGCCACCAACAGCATTACGCTAACGCGGGAAGGTGGGGCGACGTGACCCACAGACAAGTCACTTCAAAGTATCAGGAACTCAGAAGAAACCACGGCCTCCACTGGGCCAAAGCTGGGACCAGGAAAGCCCACGGGGAGCATCCTTTCATAGACTAACTTTCACTCAACACCTGCTGTGCCTCAGGCACGGGTCTAGGCACCTCCGAGACACCATGATGAAACACTCAGAGCCCCCTCCGTCTGTGGAATTTACACTCCGGTGAGTGGAGGCAGTTGGTAAACAGAATAAAACAGCAAAGAAGAACGCGGCAGAAGAGAACACGCTTCAGAGAAAGGACTGATGTGGACCCGTTTCTGAAAAGGTGATTTTGATTGAACAGCAACTGGAAGGAAATGAGAAATCAGTAACTGGAGGTGGTGGTTGGGGGAGGGAGGGGGGGCCGTCACAGAAATAGAACAGATGTGCACTTGACAAAGATTAGATGACGCAGCAAGGTGACGAAGGGCGTGAGCTCATCAGGAAGTCACAGCCAGGGCTGCCTTCCGCTTCTGCCTCTTACAACTGGAAGGCATCAGATGCCGGGGTCCGCAGCAGCTAACCTGCTCTGGCGCCACCAGGCTTCCAGACCCGTGTCCTCAGCCCGCGGCCAGCTGCTGTCATCCTCAGCACTGAGCAGACCCCCGGAGGTCCCCAGGGTTCCCCCCTAAGCAGAGCACCGGCACTCACACAGCCTGGGAACCTGGGAACCTCAGAACTCATTCCCTCATGCTCTGCGATGCTGGCTCGTGAACTTGGAAAGTACAGACCAAGCTCTGGGAAAGACCTGGACGCTCTGCATGTGTTCACGTGCCTCCTCCCTCTCAATCCTTTGCCTCAAGGTTTCAAACAGCGACAGCTTACAAGGTTCGGTTCCATATCCCTACCATAAATCCCGACTTGAGGAGGAAAAAAAAAAAAAATCACTGGAGGTCACATGACCTAACAAGCCCATCTGGCCAATGACAAAACTTGTGTGGCATCAATGATACAACCTCGGGCCGACCTTCTGCCTGTGTACCTGGGCTGCTACACCTCGATCGCTTTCAATCACACCGGATGATACTCACATGTGTCTGAGGGGTGGAAATCTTTTTCCAGGAAATACCTTTTCCTTTTGCTCTACGAGCAACGACCGCTAACTCTTCTAGGCACAATAATGCACAGTCTTCCGTGCAAAGGACGTCTTTGAGGACTTATAAAGGAACCACTACCCTGGTGCTTCGGACAACTCCGCAGTCGCCCAAACCAGGCCCCCTGGGGAGTGCGAGGCGCTCGCAGGCAGAAGAAAACCGCTCACCCACCCGCATGATGGTATTCCCTCCTCCTGCTTTTGTTTCTTTCTACACACTCGCACTGCCTCCAACGACAGAATCTGTTCCCCTGGTTATGGGTCCCCCCCCACCAGGCGGTGGCTCCCCGAGGCGGGTAGGAGGGCCAGGTGACTGCACAGGGCGATGCGGCCCAGCACCCAGAACCAGAGTGGCCCCTCAGGTGCTCCAGGCATGTTTGTTGAGTAAATAAGTTTCACTTAAGCCCTAGGAGGCCATTCAGACTCTTAACTGGTCAGTATGCTCAAATCAGGAACACTTCATTTTGTTCTCTGCCCACACATCTCCCCTCCCTTTAAAAAAAAAAAAAAGCAGAGCCAAAAATAGATGTGCCCAAGCACAACAAAAGGATAATTCAATGATGACTCAGGTGACACCTGGGATTAGCCCGGGGGCCTGATGCTCAGGGGCAGGGATGAGGCTGGAGGCTCCTGCCCACGGTGGGAGGGGGCTGCAAGCTGGGAATCGCACTGCTGAGTCCGCGGGTCTTACTCCCCAACGGGTTATTGCTAAAGCAAGATGCTGGCTTTGTCATCAGAGCTCCTCCATCCTACGTCATGCTAAACATCACATTTAAATAGCAGTCCCCTGCAGGAGGGGTGATCTGTCACCTGGGAGTTGCAGCTCCGTGGCAGGTGACAGGGCCCCTGCGCCTCGTCATGTTCTCCCTCTCTCTCTGACACACACACCTCTCTGCCTTACGTAACCTTTTCTAGCCATTAAGTTCTTCTTTTGCCTTGGGAACAGAGTTCCACTGGCACACACCGATGAAAACTCTACTTTGACACGTGGCTTCCCAGCAGTGAACAAAGAATTGAGAAGAAAAAAATTCTAAAACCAGCTAACTCGATTAGGGGACAGGTTTTTCCTGGCCGCATTTACCTTACAAATCAATTAAGCCTTAATTATCTTTGATTGCCATCTTCACTTAGCCCAATGCATAACGGCTGTTACGGTCTATTAAAAAAATTTTTTTTTAATGTTTTTTATTTATTTTTGAGAGACAGAGAGAGGGAGCAAGCAGGAGAGGGTCAGAGAGGGAGACAAGGAGACACAGAATCTGAAGACAGGCTCCAGGCTTTAAGCTAGCTTTCAGCACAGAGCCCGATGTGGGGCTCGAACCCACAAACTGTGGGATCATGCCCTGAGCTGAAGCCGGATGCTCAACCGACTGAGCCACCCAGGCGCCCCTGTTAAATCTATTTAAAAAATGAATCAAGTGAAAACAATATGCGGGAAGGGGCCGGGGGACGAACCTTAATAAAATGTGAGCTCAGCAAAAAGTGCGCACTGTAGGGGAAAAACGATACCTCTCCGTATCTCGCACAAAGATACTTAGTAAATATTTGGTAACGGACAGACGGAAAGAATAATGAGAGGAGTCATTTTAAAGTAATGAACAAGACATTGCACCTGTCCTAGACAGCCATGTCGAGGAGTCCAAAGAGTCACACAAACAGACCAGACGGGACAAGTGTCCAGGGAACACACCTCTTTCAGATACACTGCTTGCTGATGAAACAGAGACAAATCTCAACACCAAAGGGCAACAAGGGGAGGAGTCTCAAGCGTGGCCGCCTTAGCACGGCAGATCTCGGCCAGAGTAAACTCCTGGACCTTATTAACTGAGCTGAGGGTTCAAATCCCCACATGTCCAGGCATATGCGCCTGAAGATCACAATGCCGGGGCTCCCCACGGCCTCTGCTTCACGACCAAATGCCCTCATGATGTGACGAGGTTTCCAGGCACTGGCCTGAGTCATGGGCAGCTTATAATTGCATGTGATCCTTGCCTACAGCAGGCCAGTGAGTAACAGCCAGACGACCGGGCCCGCCCACGTCGCTGCAGGTGGCGCTTTGTACGTACGCCCATGAAGCTCTGTCTACCCAACTCAGCTCTGTCATCTGTGTTTCCACCTAGGGTGAAATGACACTGTTAACTGCCTCTGGGGCCTGATGATACAGCACAGGTCTCGTGTGCCGTTCTAAAAATTTCCAGGGAGGCCTCCGTGCTCTTTGTTTTCAGGGGTGATGCCCGTCAGCGCTGGGTTTTATTTTATCTTATTTACTTTTTAAAATTCAAGCACAATGAACATACAACGTTGTATTAGTTTCAGGTGTATGACATAATGATTCAACAATTTCATCTATTACTCAGTGCCCATCACAGCAAGCGTACTCTCTGGGGACGGGATTTTAACTTTTCTCCCAGCAGCTACTTCTGAGATGAATAAGCAGTCACGAGTCCCAGCTGAGAGCGTACAGGCAGCCGGTGATTACCTGGAAAGATCTTAGGATTATTTGGGCTGATCCAGTTTTGGCAACAACAGCAGGGCAGGCGGAATCTTCTAAAAGATCCTATCCTGCTCTTGCAGGAGTCCAAAACAAAGTCCCCTTTGATTTCTGGAGCGCGGCTGGCTGGCAGGCTCCCCCGAGGCCTGGCTGGTGAGCAGGATCGCACGGAGAGCTACCTACCTGTGCTCCCCATGCCCCCGAGAAACCAGGCCAAGCACAAGGGAGCGCAAATATTTACAGGAGGCCAAGGTATGCCGAGCGGCTCTCTCTGGAATTCTGAGCCACTGAGAACATAGTTGAGGCAGATTCTAAAAGCAGCCAAGAACGTGTGCTGCTGATACCGCCCCGAGGGTTAATGACCTCAGAGGTCTCTGGGTTCCCAGGTGAGAGGTCAGCTGGCTTGCTCTGGGGGGACGCACAGAATCGAGCATCCTCCACGTTGCTGGGACAGTAAATCATTGCTAGCGAACCCAACACGCAGGAGGAGTGAAGGCACTAGGAAGAAAAAGATTTCGGCCAAAGTGAAGGAAATTACATGTAAATGACTTCCCTCAAAAATTGATTTGGACTGGCCCCAGAGAGCACAGATGAGACCGCCTGGAATTAAGTTCAGACACAGTCAAAACAACCTCCCCTCCCCCCCATCCCAACACAAGGGCCACAGTTACAAAAGCCACTGTTTTTTGTTTGTTTTTTTAGTATTTATTTTGGAGGGAGCGCAAGTGAAGGAGGGGCAGAGAGAGGGGGACAATGGATCCAAAGCGGGCTCTGGGCACATGGGAGCCCCATGTGGGGTCTGAACTCACAAACCACAAGATCATGACCTGAGCGGAAGTCAGACACTCAACCGACTGAGCCACCCGGGCGCCCCACAAAAGCCTGTTTCATCAACTCCCTCTAAGACGCGGTCAGGAAGTCTACAGGGCTCCCCACCATCTCGACCACTTTAAGATAATGTGTTTATACTCCTCCAGTAGCAAATTCCTATCATTCCATTGCTGCCTTCATTTTACATCTTATTCTATTCCATACTGACAAAACAGCACCCAAACATGTGGTCTTAAAGCAACATTCGGTTGCAATGCAAGACTCCAGAAAAAAAAAATCTTAATTAAAAAAAGTCTGTAACATCTGTGAAAATCTTTCCCCTGTCTTTTCTCCTAATTAAATAAACCATTTCCCACCCCCCTCCTGATGTGACAAGCTTACTCACATTCCTTTGGGAATTAAAGTTCACCTTGTCCTCCCCAAGATTATTTAAAGGAGGGCGTGCAATAGCACACAGGCTCTTTAATTTCCCTTTTCTAGTTTGGCTGCTTGTTTTCATTTGTCTGATTGGAAATCTAACTCAAACACCGGTGGACAACATACTTCCTGATGTGAAATGAAGTTATTTTATTAAAGAGTAACTCCTGATTTGACTGTAGGCTCTGCCATTTCTCATCATGGATACATTTTTACTTATTGTCTTAAAATTCCATCCATCTTCCCATGTAACATTAGGGATATTTGTTTGAAAGTAACCTGGCTCATTAGTACAAAGGTGTGGCCGGCACACTATTACACACTAACTAGTTAGCTAACAGTTTATGAATCACCATCAAATGAGACAGTAAAGAAACAGAAAAATCACGTGTTAATCATAAAGTATATTCGTATGTATGAGTAGGAAGGGTAGGGAAAGGACAGCAAAGACTCACGGAAACAGATGAATATAACCTTTAATTTTTGTTCTCTTAAACCAATCACCATCACATCGTCATCATCGATGCATTCACACTAAGTTGTGCAAGCCGAATACTAAGGGGCAGAAACATATCTCTAGCTCCCAACTAACAATTCAGGTATAAACCATACTTCATTCTCCACGCCAACCATTTCCAAGCTAAAATGTTATTTCATCTGAAGCCAAGAACAGCTGGTGTCTCCTTCCTCCCCAGTGAATTTCTAAGTCAGAAATACAGAGAGAGACAGAGCCCCCAAAACAGAACAAGAACACCTGTTTCTTCCTAAAACACAGACTTTTAAAACCAGAGAACATTCACAGAACCCGAGTGATCTACATTTTCTATTTTCAAAAACAAAACACAGGTATCCATCGTGCTTTCGTTTTGACAATAAAAGTGTACGTTTTCCTAGTCAAGGCAGAGATAAGAAAGCAAAGGGGTTAGAAATAAGGAGAATGTAGATCACGATTCTTTCCGAGTTTCATTCTCTGCTCACCGTCCCATCTATACAAATCAAGGGTAAAACCCGATCAACTACAGCTAACCCTGGACACCGAAAACAAGTCACATATCATGGAAAACCTGGGTACGTGTTAGAAAAACGCCACTGATATGAAAACAGCCCTACACAAGATCAAACTCCGAGCCGATAGACGTTCCGCGTTCATACACCAAGCATACAGAGGCGTCTTTGTTCTTACCTCTGACTGTCCTCAAGGCTCATGAAAAACAAGCCATCTGTCCTGCCGGGAAGCGTCTGCTTTGGCTAGCTCTGCGGTCGGTCACCCGGCTGGGAAAGCTACCTCGACGACCCTCGGGCTCCTGGCGGCCTCTCCTTCCTTCTCTGTGATGAAAAGCTGCCCACGCACACCTCTGCGCGAACTCGGGGACCACCAGGAAGTTTTCACACAACTGAGGAGGAATCCGACAGCTTGCTACTTATACTGATGATTCACCTCAATGACAGCTAGAAAGAAGTGCTTGTTGGTGGAAAGCTCGTTCCAGCTCCACCCCCTCCACCGTAAGGATTAGGTAACTCCACCCAGCGCAGTAATTCGTTTCAACAGGCGCCCTAACGTTAGCTCACCTGCAGCAGGGCAGCTCCAAGCGGCAGCTGTCACAGCGGGGAAAGGACACTGACTGTTTACCAAACAGGACAGGCAATGACCCGGGAGCTCCCAGAGCTCTTATTAACCGTAACTTGGGCTGGGCTGCTGTTTATTTTTAAGCTGCACCCGAGTTTTCTGGGAAGACAGGCAGTAGAGATCTGGTCTTCACCTTCACAACGCACTTGGCTTTTGTCCAGTTCCCGTGAGCACCCCACACCAGGCAGGCTAGGGAGCACCTGCTGGCCCTCAAAAAGATGAAAGTCTTGAAGGGGCAAGAGGCCAGGGCAAAGGTAACTATGATCCGAACTACAACACCGAACAGAACTGATGCAGGTGGATCAGATGCCACCAGACATACAGCACCACCCTATAAGCCAATCCAGAATCTCTGGGGTGCAAACCCATTTTCAGATGAACCAGCGGGGTGTCCTTACGGTACAGGCCGAGGGCACGGAGAGGCCCGGCGGGGCTCGCCTTGATACTTCTCGGCGCCGGGTCCCACTGCAGGGGTACGGTTTGCTGACCTCACCGCCCTTTACTCGACTCCCCAAATTAAAGGCGTGCTCTTTCTTTGGCTTGTGACTGGCGCTAAGCCCCGCCCCTTTGCTCTTACCCAAAGCCAAGCTGAAACCCACTCTACAAGCCCAGCGGTTGTGGCCGAAGTGTCACACACAGAAGTGTCACCACTTGTAGCAAAAAGCGAACTTCCTACGGGAACTCCAATCGGGTGGCGGGCTCGCTCAAGCAGCGCTCCTGGGCGTCAGCTGAGAGCCCAGACTCAAGTTCCCACAGGCGCTCTAAGGCTGGGCCTCCTGGAGGTGCTGGCACAAGACGGTCCCCAGGGGACCCAGCAGCCTCTCGTGGCTGGGAGGATCACTGTAGCCTTGCTGGGGAACCTGCGAACCAGGTTACTGCCCGATGCCATCCCCAACTACACCCTCAGGCACAGGCGGACAGGGCCAGTCATCTTCAGTGGGAATCTTGAAACAACAAGGTGAAATACCCTAAGCGTTTAGGATTCAACAGGTGAGGACACACAGGTGCCAAATGCCACTTCTAAGAGCAGGAACTCCATCTGTGACTACATCTAAAATAACAAAATTAAGCTGGTTCATTTTAATGCAATGGCTGGAAGGTTCAAAACCTAAGAAGCACAGTATAAGAAAATGTACCTGAACAAACTGAGGAAGTTATTTAGCCGTTTGCCTGTTCCATTAAAGATAAAAGGCACGGGGGCACCGGACTGGCTGACTTGGAGAAGTGTGCAACTCTTGATCTCAGGGTCGTGGGGTCGAGCCCCACGCTGGGCATAGAGATTACTAAAAATAAACTTAAAAAAAAAGATAAAAGCAGGGTGGGGGGCGGCCTGGGTCAGTTAAGTATACAATTCTTCATTTTGGCTTGGGTCATAATCTTACTGGTGGTTGGTGAGTTCGAGCTCCGCATCAGGCTCTGCGTTGATGGCGTGGAGCCTGCTTGGGAGTCTCTCTCTCTCTCTCTCTCTCTCTCTCTCTCTCTCTCTCTCTCTCTCTCTCTC